>ML242698.1:0-51826 GCA_005239495.1 Nicotiana undulata | reverse complement strand
TTAGGAGTGTCATCCCTTGCTGAGTTTACCAACCCAGACTGAGGATTTTCCACGGTAATTGTGTTATTAGGAGGTGGTGTCAGTGATGTGGAAGATGTCGCTGGTAATCCCCTTGCAAATTCTTGCAAAGCTTGGCTCACACACTCTGCTATCATTTACTTTATACGATCTTGTTCTACTGTTTGATCATTGTTGTTGTTATCGTTGTTGTTGTTGGATCTCTCTTGGGATTGTTCCCTTGAACCTCTTGGGGATGGAAGAGGTGATGGAATCCTATCTCTCTTGGTTGTTGTCGTTGGAGTTCGACATAGTTTAGAGGATATCGATTGAAAAGCAAACAAAGATTATCAGATTCCCGGTAACAGAACCAATTTGTTTAACCAAAGAATTAGATCCTTTGACCAAAGCTATTTTTAGGATGAACACGGGTTACTGATAATCAAGGAAATAATATTAAGTAAAGAAGAATAAGTAAATGATGATAATAAGATGCTTCAGAAAAGTAAAGTGTATTGTATTCGTCGTTCAGATTCCCTTACAAGCCATTTTCTCTTCCCTTATATAGGGAGTTTCTCAATATAACGTCTACCTTTTACAATGATCACTCATTAATGACTAATTATTACATTAATGGGACGTTTCAAAGGATAATTGTAATTGTTGCGTGAAGGTTGTGTAACGTGTGAGTCATTAATTGAGGATCTCTGGATCTGCCCGTAGCTCTGGCCGGATTCATTTTGACTGTATCTCTTCCTTGTCCCAATCAGGTTGGGTTTCCCGTAGTTGATTACCCCGTAGGTTTATTGATTTGTACCTCTCTGTTTCGTACCTCTTTATAGAATCATATCCAGTTGTCATAGTTTTCTTGGTCCACGTAGCTAGCTGAGTTGTCAGGAATCATCTTACGTGTAAAACTCTTTTTTACCAATACACACATTCCGTGCTGAGTGATTATTTATTTATGCACGAGGGGACATTCCGTGCCGAGTGATTATTTATTTATCCACGAGGGGATATTCCGTGCCGAGTGATTATTTATTTATGCACGAGGGGACATTCAGTGCCGTGTTTTTGTTATATTATAGCACGATGGGACATGCCGTGCCGATTCTGTTTACTTATTTGTTCAGAGTTGTTAAATTCTTGCTGATACTTGATTATTTCAATTGTTGTCTTGTTCCGTCATTTCAGTAGTTGTTACCCTTTTTTCCCCAGCATGTTCTCCCCAGTTGTTGTACTTACGTGCTTATTGTCTGTCATTATTTTCTGTTATATTATTGAATTGCACAGGTGTTTATTTGTTGTCGTGTCCTAGCCTCGTCACTACTTCGTCGAGGTTAGGCTCGGCACTTACTCAGTACATGGGGTCGGTTGTACTGATGCTACACCTGCACTTCTTTATGTTGTGCAGATTACAGTACCGGGCCTGGTGGACAGTGATCGAGGGAGTATCCTTCAGTCCACAGGCGACACTGACGTAGTCCTGTAGGCGTCCGCAGGCCTTAGCGTCACCTCCCATCCCTTTCCCTTTCTGTCTTTTCATGTATTTCCAAGACAGTTGTACTTATTTATTTCAGACCCTTATTTTTAGTAAATCTTAGACTGTTCGTGAGATCGTGATACCAGTTCTGGGGGTGTATTTAAGGAAATTGCGTAAGATGTATTATTTAAGTTTTTGAATTTCTTATCTTTCGCACTTTTAATTATAATTGTTCTAGTTTATCACTGTTATTTCACTTGTCAATAATAAAGAGATAAATGTAATAATCGGAAAGTTGGCTTGTCTAGCGGGTACAACGTTAGACGCCATCACGGCCTGAAGGTGGAATTCCAGGTCGTCACATACGTTTACTCATTCCCCCACGAACCCAAATATACAATTAGTTTCGAAATCCGACCTCAATTCGAGGTAAAGATTCGATTTTTACAAAATTCCCTAATTCTACCCAAACCCTTAATTTTTACTATGAAAATTCTTAGTTTTTGCTTTAAAAGTGATGGAAAACAATAAGGAATTTAAAGAGTAAAGTTTAGAATTTATTATCTATGACTTGGGGATGAACTTTGGTGAAGAAATCCGTTCCTAGGGCTGTGGAGTTCGAAAATATGAAGAAGAAGAAGAAGAAGAAGAAGAAGAAGAAGAAGAAGAAGAAGAAGGTTTGCCCGTTTTTAAAAGAGTTTTTATACTGTTGGGCTTTAGACCTATGTGTTCGCACTCGTCTGCTCGCGATCGCATAGGGTAAGGGGGGGGAGAATTGACCTTCGCGTTCACATAGGGGGCACGCGTTCGCATAGTGTATGGGGCTCCCCCTACCCCAGGCCCAATTGCCTTATGCATTCGCGTAGGGGGAGGGGCGTTCGCACAACTTAGCCCAAACGAAGCCTTCGCGATCGCAGCCTTATGGCCGCGTTCGCACGATAAAAAAGGGACCCACTGAGTTTACACTATGCGATCGCGGACCTAGCTATGCGATCGCATAGTGCATGGGACCTGGGCACCAGAAACAAAACTACAGCAGCAATTTCACATGTTCAAAACCTCCTGTGGCCTATCTGAAACTCACCCGAGCCCTCGAGGCTCTAAACAAAACATGCACACAAGTCTAAAAATATCATACGGACTTGCTCGTGCTATGAAATCATGAAAATAACATGTAAAACTATGAATTAAACCTCAAAACTCATCATTTTCCTCAAGAAAACTTAAAGTTCATAATTTTTCAACCCGATTTCCGAATCACGTCAAATAAACTCCGTTTTTCACCAAATTTCACAGTTAACCTTTAAATACTATAACAAAATTGTATCGGGCTGCGGAACCAAAATACGGGCCCGATACCAATGGTTTTAAATATTAATTCTTTTCTTTATTTCATTAATATTTCAGCAAAACAATTTCTTTCAAAAATTGATTTCTAAGGCTTGGGACCTCGAAATTTATTTTCGGGCATACGCCCGAGTCCCATATTTTACTGCGGACCTCCCAGGATCATCGAAACATGTATCCGGGTCCGTTTACAAAAAATGTTGACCAAAGTCAACTTTTATCAAATTTTAACTCTAGAAATTACTATTTCTCATATTTTCACATAAAAGCTTTCCGGTTTCACGTCCGGACTGCGTACGCAAATTGAGGTATTTAAAATTAATATTTTAGTTCTATTAAGCCTAGAACAAAGTCTAAATTCATAGAATAACTCTTTGGATCATCGCACGTGATATCAATGAACCCACTTGATTCATAAAAGAAAATAATAATGGCTTAAACCATTAAATATATAGTGAAAAATTTACTCATCTATTTGGACATGCACAATATCAATATCTGGATGTAGACTCATGTCACTTTGCAAATTGAGAGAGGTTTAGATAAGTTTCAAAATTAGTCAAGTCACTTTTTGATTATTTATGTATTTATATTATATTATAATTTTTTTTTTGGTTGAAAAGGAGAGTCTATTGCATTAATAAGTAGTAAACATATAGGGGGTGGGGGGAACATTAGGATCCTCCGTAGTACTGCTATTACAAGTAGCAAGAAGCGTAGAAGAACTAGTGTCTACTCCCCTAGTGGGGAAGGTGTGAGAAAAAGTAGAAGTAAAGCTATAAGGTGGTACTACTGCCTGTGGTGGATTTACAAGGTGGAATTCAAAAATACAGGCATTTACAGGTCTTATAGTGGCACTTACGATGCAGTCCGCTTGGTAGTGGTGGATGACAAAAGGTGGTGGAGTTGCAAAAAGTTCCAAGATGCTTCCAATTTGTTGTCGTGCCGCATATTTTGCTAGACTATCTGTTACATAATTATCCAGTTGTGAAATCATTGACCTGCAATCATCAATTAGATTAGCATATCTGGGGTGATCATTTATAAGGATACTAATTACTTAGGCGTCCACCTCGATGAGGAGAGGTAGCAGCTTGTGCTGATGTGCTAACTCTAAGCCTACCAATAGAGCATGCAATTCAGTTGCAATTGATGAAGTGATTTGTACATGTTTGGAAAATCCCAATTGCCAATGCCCATAGTGATTTCTAAAGGTGCCTCTTGTTCCACATTGACCACTACCATATGAACCATCCACGTTAAGCTTGTAAAAGCATAGGGGTGATATTATAAGTGAAAATAAGGCAAAGCCATAAATTGGTTATCTTGGTTTGATCCATACTTTTATGCTTTTGTCCCTACCTTTTGTTGTAATCCAATCCTCGACGTATTGTTCCCAAATTAGAACTGACTCCCTCTCAATTGAATATTATAGTTGTTTTGTCCTTGTCTGAGTAAGGAGTTTTGATTTTTAAATTTTTATTCATTTATCGCCGTTTTTCATCAAAATCATTATTCATGTGATATTAAATACCAGAGGTCATATATATTGAAATTTCATTCGTAAATAGATTCTTGTGGTCCGGCTCTTCCCCGTATCCCGCACATAACGGAAGCTTAGTCACCGGGCTACCCTTTTTTGGATATCCATAATTAATACTCCTAGAAAGAAGAAAGAATTTTGGACTTTTTCATTTTTAGCCCGTGTCAAAAACTATTTATATATGATAGCCAAAAAAATATATAAAACTTATATAATTTTAGTATATAACATACAAAATGCATACACTCACACACATATATAAATATATTTTTGGGCTATTATGTTGAGAGCGGCTATACAGTGTCATTTCCCCAAGAATTCTCTCATAAGTAGGTGTACCCGTTAGGGGTATTCGTCGGTTGGTACGGTATTGTACTAGACATTTGGTTTGGTATTTCGGTATTCGGTTTTTTAAAATGATAACCAATACCGTACCTAATTAAATTCAGTATGGTTCGGTTGTTCTCCTTTAAGTTTCGATTTATTCGGTTCAGTAACTTCGATTTATTCAGTTTTGTAACGACCCGGTCGGTCGTTCCGTAGAATTTGCATTATTATTGCTGGTATTGCCTTGCCATAGGTTGGTTATGTTGTTTATAATGTGTTAGAGTCGGTTGGCTCGGGTTCAGAATGGCTGTAGTGAGAATTGAGACACTTAGTCTCTAAAAATAGCTTTGTAGTTAGAAAAGTCAACTGAGAGTTGACTTATTGGTAAACAATCTCGGAATGCGGATTTTATGGCTCGGATAGCTTCTTAAGGTGATTTGGGACTTAGGAGTATGTTCGGATTATTTTTGTGATGTCCGGTGTAGAATTAGGCTTGAATTGACGAAAGTTAGTTTTTGGTGATTTCCGGTCGGCAGTGAAAAATAGTCTATCGGGGTCGGAATGGAATTCTGAAAGTTGGAAGAAGTTCGTAATGTCATTTTGGATGTGTCTGCAAAATTTCATGTCAATCGGATGTGTTTTGGATAGTTTCGGCGTCGTTGGTGGAATTTAGAAATTTCAAAGTTCATAGGCTTGAATCCGAGGTGAATTTAGTGTTTTTGCATTGTTTTTGATGATTCGAAGTCTCGACTAAGTTTGTGTGATGTTATGGGATGTTTTGGTATATTTTGGTTGAGGTCACGAGGGTCTCGGGTGAGTTTCGGGTGGTTTCGGACCATTTCTAGGTCATTTCTAGTTGCTGGTTTTTGGCTTCAGGGGTGTACAGTGCGATAGCATTGATCTGGATGCGTTAGCATAGAAACAATTTTGAAAAATATAGTTGTGCTATGCGATCGCATTAGGTTTCCCGCGATCGCATAGAGTAAATTTTATGCCGCATTGTCCCGACTTTGGAAGCTTATAACTCACAATCTACAAGGAATTTGAAGATGATCCAAAAATGAAGGTTGTAGCTCTTGATGTCTAGGTTTCAGAAATTTAAGCTAATTGTAATTTGAAGTTTTGTACAAATTATTATGACCATTATAATAGAGGCTATCCGGAAGAGTTGGAGAAGGATGTTGGAAACTTTGTTCTATGCGATCGCATAGAGGAGGCCACGATCGTATAGGGTTAAATAAGGGATGGTAAATTTTGTTCATTGCGAACTCACTCCTGGAGCCGCGATCTCACAGTGTCCGGACCTGGACAGTATTAAAATAAATCCTCCGCGACCAATACCCACTTTTTCACCATTTTGGAACGGGAAAAGAGCTTTGAGGTGATTTTGAAGAGAGAAAATCATTGTTCTTCGTTGAGGTAAGGATTTTGGATCCTAAAACTCGATTATATGTGATTAAGGATCAAAATATCAGTGTTTAATTCATGAAAATCAGTAGAAAAAGATGGAATTAGAGCTTGAGATTATGAGACCTTTAGGGGATGATTTATGGGGTCAAACGAACTCCGATTTTAGCGTTCTTTATTTGTACGAACTCGTGCGATGATGAAGAATATTTTGGTATAAAATTTTTCAAGTTTCGAGATGCGGGCCCGGGGGTCGGGTTTTGGCTAATATCGTGTTTTGTGCTAAATTGGTATTTTTCAATTGGAATTCATTCTCTTGGCATAATTTAATGAGAAAGATTTGATCTTTATAGATTTGGAGCACTCGGAAGTTGATTCGAGAGGCAAGCGGGTTGCAGAGTAGCTTTTCGGGCTAGTTTGAGGTAAGTAATGTCTTTAAATCCTCTCTTGAGGGTATGAAACCCCTGACGTTACATCCTTTCACGGATTTGGAGTGACGCACACACTGAATGACGAGTGTGGGGTGTGCACGAATTGGAAATTTGGAAATATGTCCATTTTTAGGCAACTATCGAGTTGCGAAACTTCTTTTAAAGCATATGTATATTGGTATTACTATGTTTTGTTATACTTGGGTTGTAAGCCGTGTTTGGGGCCTAGTGCCAATCTGTATAAACCCCTTGGGTGTCGTTTTACTGATATTCCTCACTTTGAAACTATGATTTTACACTCAGTCTTTCTTGTGAAATTGTTGACACTCTTATTTGATGATATTACTATTTCTTGAAATGAAATACTATTTTGGGTCGAGAACCTCATTTTATTCATGGTCCGTGTGGCATGCTGAGAGTGTCTGACTGAGTGTGGCCGATGTCCATTGTTTGAGGATGTTATGATATGATAGAGGTCGAGTGCCTGAGAGTGATTTATGCTATGATGTGGCTTGTTTATAGCGCTTGGGCTGTAGGAGCCCCTCTAGAGTCTGTACACACCCCTAGTGAGCGTAGGTACCTACTGAGTGCGAGTGCCGAGTGATGAGTGATTTGGAGGCATGGGTGACAGTGAGGTTGCCCGCGGGGCTGATACTGAGTGATGGTGAGGTGCTGAGGGAAATTGTTACGAGTGATGATTATGGCCCGAGGGGCAGTTTTATGATGATATTTTACTGAGTTTTGACTATGATTCACTTCATTTTTCAAATTGATTTTACTGAGAGATTTACTGAGAAATACGGGAAAAATTATACTTGTTTCAAAGGATTTTCTGGAAATTGGTTTTCGAACTTATGTATATTGTATTGAGACTTGATGTTTTACTGTTTTGTGGATTGGTGTATCCGTGTTGTGTGTTTCTTATTCTCAGACTGTGATTTATTTTCATTACTACTGAGTTGGCGTACTTATCATTACTCCATGCACCTTTGTATGCAGATCCAGGTACCGATTTGGAGCAGTAGTCATCCGATCTCGTTGTCATCGGCGTTTGGGGTTTCGAGATATCTTTCCAGCGTCCGCAGACATTTCCCTTCCTTATTAAATTTAGTATTTTGTTCCTAGACATTGCTTATGACATTAGCAGAGTTAGTTTATTTCTTAGATGCTCGTGATCGGTTGACTCCAGTCTTGTGGGTTTTGTTTAGACTGTTAGATTATTATTGGCGCGCAAAGACTTAAAGAAATTATTTTATACTCTGTTTGCTGCTTATTATTGACTTTCGAAATATTATAATAGAACAAATGTGTAGTAATGTGATGGTTGGCTAGCCTAGTTCCACGGTAGGCGCCATCACGACCTGTTAGGATTTGAGGTCGTGACAAGTTGGTATCAGAGCACTAGGTTACATAGGATTCAACGGTCATGAGCAGGTTTAGTAGAGTCTTGCGGATCGATACGGAGACGTCTGTACTTATCTTCGGTAGGCTGCAAAACCCTTAGGAAACATTCCACATTCTTGAATTCTTATTGTGCGAATCCATTTATTCAGCCAAAAGCGTAACTCTTTGAATTCCTTTCATGTATTAGAATGCGCACGCGAACGCTTGGTATCAGTTGTGTGTCGGTGGCTTGTGACTTCCATGGGTTAGATGTGATTTTTAACATGTTAATAATGGGCCAGTCGGAAGGACTTGAGGCTGGATTTTTTCTGTGGCTTGAGTGTTGAGATTTCATTTGGGTGAGCACATGTGTTGGGGGACTTATATGTCCGTTTGTGTCCTTATTGATGGAACTGTGTGACTAGATGATTACATGGTCAGTGTGATCGGATAGTTAGATATATTCAGGTTGTTTGATTGTGACCAAAATGAATTAGCCAGAGATGTGGCAAGAACCATTGATTATTTGACTTCTGTATTGAGTTAGAATATGGCTTCGAGTTATGAGTATTGAAGGACCTCTCGTGTAGTTTAGTTGTGGAGTGAAGTGGGTTTTCCTGTTATGTTCTGAGTTACTGTGATGTCTTTTGAGCTGACCAATGCCCCAGCAGCGTCTATGTATTTGATTGTTGGTGTATTCAGCCGTGTTATAACTCCTTTGTTATTGTATTTATTGATGGCATCCTGCCATACTCTCGTAGACAGGGATAGCATACTCGGCATTTGATGATGGTATTACCCATTGAATGCGTTGGTAAAGCACGGGATTACGGCCGAAAAGCGGAGGTTTCCGCTAGGCGAAGGAGCTCACAAAATATCCTAATTCTCTATGGGCAAGAAGCAAGGGCGCAGCAAGGATACAGGGAGGAGAAGCTTTGCGAAGTTATCCAAGTGCGAGTTTTGGCTCAGTTCAGTAGCATTCTTGGGACACGTGGTGTCCAGTGAAGGTATCCATGTGGTCAGACGAATGTGAGTAGAGCTTCCAGAAGCTCAAGATTTCCTTGACCACGACTTCAGTGCTAGTATTGCCATCAGCTTCAGGTTCGTATACCGCTTAATGGGATGTCTCGAGGGCAAGAAATGGTTGTGTTCTAATGTAGGAAGGTATAGTGATTGCTTGATAGCTACGATTTTCGGAAGTGTATAGGGAGCTATCATTTTGAGATTTAGCATATAGGGGTATCTCCTGCGGGTTGTCCTAAGGTGTGTGACCCTTATGTCGATCTGTAGTAAGTTCTCTCTATCAGTAAATGATGTATATTGTAATCTGAGTTTAGATCTCTTGTGGGAGTTGGCATGACCATTACAATGGTGGATGCGAGATTTGCATTCGATTTGAGGGTTAGATGGGTTGGGTTCGATAAGCTTATGAAGGATCTAGTTGAATCTCACCACAGTATGGTGACAGTGATAACGTATGGGCATTATGAGTTATTATTTGTCTTGATCTTTGGCTTTGAGCGAAGTGGGGGAGTCCGCTAATGATAAGTTGATTACATAATTATGTGTTGTATTGGTTTCGGTTCGAGGTATGTTGGTGAATCAGTTATGACCTACAGAGGTGGAGTCTGGGAATGACTCGAGTGATGGAAATTTCTTCGATACAGGAAGTAATGTACTTTACGGGTAATGGAATTTGT
The DNA here is from genome assembly GCA_005239495.1 of Nicotiana undulata. NCBI lineage: Eukaryota > Viridiplantae > Streptophyta > Magnoliopsida > Solanales > Solanaceae > Nicotiana > Nicotiana undulata. The sequence goes on along the minus strand of ML242698.1, from coordinate 42,208 downwards.
TGAATGATTGAGTCGTTCTTGAAGGTGTAGTGTGTGCAATGTATGAGTTTGCTTGTTGCTTCAATGTGTGGATTACTTATCCTAGTACGTGGTTTGCAAGCGGGATCAGGTCGTTCTGTTTACTTGGTCAGGGTAATTGAGATTTGCGTAGAGTAGAAGACTCTCGAGAATGGTTCCGATGGGTTCAAGGTTATACGTAACAATTGGGGATCTTCAAGAGGTGTGTTTGGCTAGAAACTGAGATTTACGTGGAAGGTGTCAAGACTTGTGGCATTACTACCTTATCATGGATTTTACACATCAGTATCAGGAAGGAGAAGGTAATGACTTTAAATTCGCAGGAAGTCTCTTCAGGGTAAGTAGTTCTAATGTGGTGTTTTTGGGGATATTTGAGAGAGTATTCGGCGGCTTATGAGCCTAAGATGGTCTATTTTATGCTCGGATTTCGTGTGGTGAGTCTGAATTGAGAATTTCGGTATTATAGCAAGGAGAAGTATCAATTCGAAGGTAAGTCATAAGGAACTTGGGTAAATAGGACAGCTTGGTAGTACGTCGGATCGACATGATAAGGGATATGGTTAGTTCTTTAGGTGTTTATAAGGTAATGAGTTGTTACAGGTGTTTCTTAGCAATTCTCTTGGAATTTGGTGGCATGCGTAGCTTGGTTGAGTTGGAAGGATTCAGTCTTGGCGGTTTGGTGTTGTACAAATGTGATTCGGGAGTTCTTGATGGTTTCTACCACGGTTAGAGATGTATATTTCTACTGGCGTGAGGGCCATGTGATGTATAGTGATTTTGCTTCTAGATGGGATCAAATGGAAAGTTCTTGGCTAGTTGGGTACGTAGTTGTTTGTGGCTAGGAAGAGAGCATGAAGTTCTCATATTTATCATAGGATTTAATGGCGTATGCGGTGTTTTGTGTATAGTGGAGAGTGGCATATGTGAGGTCACGGTTCAGTTCTGGAAGGAAGGTCAGAACTGGCAGTTTCATATGATTAGGTAAAGGATACCACTATTGGGTGGCTAGATGAGAGTATACATTCATAAAGGACAATGTGTAAAGCAATGTGTTTGAGTAAGGATGCTTCATTGGTCTTATGACGCTCTCTTGTTGGATCGACTGTTGGTGTTCAAGGTTTCTTGGTGACACAGAGGAATTATGGGGGTATCCCTCGTGGAATGATAAAGTATTAGGGGCATGTTATATATTTGAGTGGTGGAATTGGGATCAGATATGGTAATTGGTGCGCCTCATGGATTTTGATACTAGGAGTTTTCATGAACAGATTATCTTTGTAGTTGTGAACTACGAGGATGCGAGCAAAGCTAGTCATGTGTTAGTATAGGTCATGATTCATTCATTATGAACCTTTGGAGAGTTATCTACCTATTGTGGATGACCAGAGTTGATTTAGAATATAATTATTGGTAGGCCAGTATGGGTGTGTGTTCTACACTGAGTCGGAATTGTTGACCCAAAATTGCTATGGTTGAGGGAAGTACCATTTGATTGTCACTGAGCTTATTCGTGTTTTGGAGTGATCTATGAGTTACCTTTCGGTGTTTCGAGGAGTTGTGATCGTTGGTTATATATGTGCATAGGGTGTAGTTCTATCGGGGCTTTATAGCGAGATTTGAGTAAGGTAAGTAATTGGGTGTTGCAGGATTGAGACAGGTTAGTTATGTTCTTTCTGGTTCGGGTGGCATGGTATCGTCCGATTTCCCCATGGTTATGGCAATGCACTTTGAGTAATTGATGTCGAATTTCGCATGGTTATTGATTTTGAGCAAGGTGGCTTGGAGTATGTCATATGGTCCAGCGGTTGGATGGGATCACGCTTTGCAGCTCAGTTAGGTAGAGGTATGATCCTTGGTGTCGTATTTGTGTGATATGGTTTCACAATGTGTATCAGGCTTTTAGCATGATATGGTAATGGCAAGAGTAATGGCAGGATAGTCCTCTCGTGTGAGTCTTCTCTATTTTATGAATTTAGCTCTTGGGATGTTGTTATTGAGTGCACGAGTTGCACAAGTTATGGCTCTGGATGGTATTGATGCTGATCGGATGAGTGGTTGCTGGTTTCTACGTGTTTCTTTCATCATCGGCACCATATGAAGGTGTTTAAGCGAGGTTTTGTTTGATAAGAGGTTATTTACCGGTATTGGGTTGTTATGAGCAGCGATTGGGATTAAGAGTCATCGCTACGAGTGTTGAGTCATGCGGTATATTATGGGATTTCATCTTGTGTTGTGGATATGGCTTGATACAGCGTGTTCATACTATTTCAGCTTATAGTCGTGGAAATTTGATCTTGTGAATGGACTCAAAAGTGGAAATTTAGTTCTAAGGTTTATGGGTCAGGATCGGACTTCAAAATTTCAATTGTGTTGTGCTATTAGACCTATATGGGGTAAGGTGACATGGAATCACCTCCGAATATGTGCATGGTAGGTTACACAGCAATTTTGGTGGTGTTTGGAACAACTCTGGGCACGTTCGAGGACGAACGTATGTTTAAGTGGGGGAGAATATAACGACCCGGTCGGTCGTTCCGTAGAATTTGCATTATTATTGCTGGTATTACCGTGTCATAGGTTGGTTATGATGTTTATGATGTGTTAGAGTCGGTTGGCTTGGGTTCAGAATGGCTGTAGTGAGAATTGAGACACTTAGTCTCTAAAAATAGCTTTGTAGTTGGAAAAGTCAACTGAGAGTTGACTTATTGATAAACAATCTCGGAATACGGATTTTATGGCTCGGATAGCTTCGTTAGGTGATTTGGGACTTAGGAACGTGTTCATAATATTTTTGTGATTTCTGGTCTAGAATTAGGCTTGAATTGATGAAAGTTCATTTTTGGTGATTTTCGGTTGGCAGTGGAAAATAGGCTATCGGAATGGAATTCTGGAAGTTGGAACAGGTTGTAATGTCATTTTGGATATGTCTGCAAAATTTCAGTTCAATCGATGTGTTTTGGATAGTTTCGGCATTGTTGGTGGAATTTAGAAATTTCAAAGTTCATAGGCTTGAATCCGAGGTGAATTTAGTGTTTTTGCGTTGCTTTTGTTGATTTGAAGGCTCGACTAAGTTTGTGTGATATTATGGGATGTGTTGGTATGTTTTGGTTGAGGTCCTGAGAGTCTCGGGTGAGTTTCAGGTGATTTTGGACCATTTCTAGGCCATTTCTAGTTGCTGGTTTTTTACTTCAGGGGTGTACGGTGCGATAGCATTGATTTGGATGCGTTAGCATATAGACAATTTGGGAAAATCTAGTTGTGCTATGTGATCGCATAAGGTTTTCCGCGATCGCATAGAGTAAAATTTTTGTTGCACTGTCGCGACTATGGAAGCTTATAACTCACAATCTATAAGGAATTTGAAGATGATCCAAAAATGCAAGTTGTAGCTCTTGATGTCTAGTTTTCAGAAATTTAAGCCTATTGTAATTTGGAGTTTTGTACAAAACGTTATGACTATTATACTAGAGGTTATCCGAAAGAGTTGGAGAAGGCTGTTGGAAAATTTGTTCTATGTGATCGCATAGAGGAGGCCACGATCGCATAGGGTTAAATAAGGGCTGGTAAATTATGTTCATCGCGAACACACTCCTGGATCCGCGATAGCACAGTGTCCGGACCTAGACAGTATTTAAATAAACCCTCTACGACCAATACCCACTTTTCCACCATTTTTAAACGGGAAAAGAGCTTTGAGGCGATTTTGAAGAGAGGAAATCATTGTTCTTCGTTGAGGTAAGGATTTTGGACCCTAAAACTTGATTATATGTGATTAAGTATCAAAATATCAGTGTTTAATTCATGAAAATCAATAGAAAAAGATTGAATTAGGGCTTGAGATTATGAGACCTTTAGGGGATGATTTGAGGGGTCAAATGAACTCCGATTTTAGCGTTCTTTATATGTACGGACTCTTGTGATGATTAAGAACATTTTGGTATAAAAAATTCAAGTTTCGAGATGCGGGCCTGGGGGTCGGGATTTGGCTAATTTCGTGTTTTGTGCTAAAATTGGTATTTTTCAATTGGAATTCATTCCCTTGGCATAATTTAATAAGAAAGATCTGATCTTTATAGATTTAGAGCACTCGGAAGTTGATTCGAGAGGCAAGCGGGTTGGAGAGTAGCTTTACGGGCTAGTTTGAGGTAAGTAATGTCTTTAAATCATGTCCTGAGGGTATGAAACCCCTGACTTTACATCCTTTCACGGATTTGGCGTGACGCACACATTGAATGACGAGTGTGGGGTGTGCACGAATTGGAAATTTGGAAATATGTCCCTTTTTAGGCAACTATCGAGTTGCGAAACTTCTTTTAAAGCATATGTATATTGGTATTACTATATTTTGTTATACTTGGGTTGTAAGCCGTGTTTGGGGTCTAGTGCCGATCTGTTTAAACCCCTTGGGGGTTGTTTTACTGATATTCCTGTGATGACCTATGAATTTTGACTCCGTTGTAGGCTTATTATCCATAAAAAGATTAAATTTAACTACTTCAATTTGCGTGCGCAGTCCGGGCGTGAAACCAGAAAGCTTTCATGTTAAAATATAAGAAATAATAATTTTTAGAATTAAAAATTTGGTTTTAGTGACTTGAGTCAACATTTTGAGTAAACGGACTCGGATCTGTGTTTCGACGATCTTGGGAGGTCCGCAGTAAAATATGGGACTTGGGCGTATACCTGGAATTGAATTCCGAGGTCCCAAGCCTTAGAAATCAATTTTTGAAAGAAATTATTTTGCTGAAATATTAATGATATAAAGAAAAGAATTAATGTTTGAAACCACTGGTATCGGGCCCGTATTATGGTTTCGAAATCCGGTACAGATTTGTTATGGTATTTGCATACTATCTGTGAAATTCAGTGAGAATCGGAGTTTATTTGACGTGATTCGGACGTCCGGTTGAGAAATAGTGAAAGTTAAGTGTTCTTGAGAAAAATGATGAGTTTTGAGGTTAAATTCATAGTTTTACATATTAGTTTCATGATTTGATCGTGCGATCAAGTCCGTATGATGCTTTTAAACTTGCGTGCATGTTTGGTTTAGCGCCCCGAGGGCTCGGTGAGTTTCAAATAGGTTTGGGTTGTGTTGCGCTCGTTCTTTCTTATGTTTCTACGTCGTTTCTTCAAGCATAACTGATATCATATTGAACAAATGAGCTTCAATTTCTGTTTTGAAAGAAGTATTAGATCCGTATCGTAATTACGGGCCCATAGCAAAGAGAATCATCGAATTCGGACATCGTATGAGGTGTTTAAGGTCATTTTACTAAGATTGCCAGATTTTTCAAGTTAATTACGAAATTGCCCCTGACGGCGTACTAAAATCTGCACTATTTGCAAATATTAAAACCTACATATCTCCTTCATTATAAGATCAAATTGAGTGATTCAAAATCCTAACTTGACTAGAATTTCACAAGGAATCCATTGGACACATAAAAATCGAGTTTCAAGATCGTTTGGCATGAGAAACAAGGCAGAATAGCTGGTAGAAAAATATATATTAAACGGGCAAACTTCTTTCTCTTCAAAACCCCACATCCCTAGGAACGAATTGTTTCACCAAATATCATCCCCAAGTCATACGTAATCAATTCTAAACTTTACTCTTTCAATTACTCATTGTTTTTCATCACTTTTAAATAAAAAAACTAAGAGTTTTCATGGTAAAAATTGAGGGTTTGGGTAGAATTAGGGAATTTTGTAAAAATCAAATCTTTACCTCGAATTGATGTCGGATTTCGAAACTAATTGTATATTTGGGTTCGTGGGTGAATGGGTAAACGTTATTTTGTCCGAACTCCGAGTTTAGACCAAGCGGGCTTGGGGTCGGGTTTTCACTTTTTTTGAGAAAACTTAGGAAAAATTATATTTTTCAATAAAGTTAGTTCATTTAGTCTTAATTAATAATATTGAGTTAATTATGATTAGATTCGAGCAAGTTAGAGCAAGATTCTAAAAGAAAAGCTATAATTGAGTTGTGAGTGGCCTGCGAAATTGAGGTAAGTGTTTGGTCTAACTTTGACTTGAGGGAATAGGAACCCCCACTTGTATGCTATGTGAAATGCATGGGCGTGGTGTATAGATGAGGTTACGGGTAACTATGCACCACCCAATTTGCATGTTAAGCATGATCCTTTTCCCGTTCCCAACTTAATTCATTCTTGTCTTAATTGTTCTATGTCTATTATTGTTTCTATGACTACTTGGTCTTGTTATTTTATTGTTTGATATTGTTGTTNGTTTGCTATGTGAAATGCATGGGCGTGGTGTATATGTGAGGTGACGAGTATCTATGCACCACCCAAATTGTTTGTTAAACATGATCCCTTCTCCGTTCCCAACTTAATTGGTGTTTGTCTTAATTTTTATATGTTCATTATTGTTTCTATGACTATTTAGCCTTATTATTTTGTTGTCAGATATTGTTGTGGTTATATTGGAAAGAGTATTGGTTGTTTTAGCTGGTTTTCTTGTGATATAGAACAGTTGAGAGGTTTGGCGTTATTTTTACGAATTATATATATATATATATATATATATATATATATATACATACACACACATTCTTGTTGGTTCCATTTTTGATAATATTGAGGGAGTGATGAGGAATGCAGTTTAACTGTCTTTTGATTGTTGAAGTTTATGTGGATGTTTGGTTTCAATTGATTGTTTCCAATGGTTGTGGCAAGTGTATTAAAAGTGTTGGTTGTTCTTTTGATTTTATCATGGTACATAGAGACTGAGTTCGGTTGACAGCGTTACGGTGTTTACATATATTCTTGTTGGTTTTATTGTGAAATGGTATTGGTTGAAGCTTACGAGCTATACTATTTTCTGTTTTAAATTTGTTGAATTCAAAGTGTTGTGAAAGGCTTGGCCTGAACTGTGAAAGTTCTTGATGAATAAACAAAATTGGTGTGATAAGGGTGGATAATTGATTATGATATTGTGAATAGGTGGGATCGGGTTGCACGCCGCAACACGACAATGATAAGAGACAATATGCATGTTTTACTGTTTATAAAATAAAGGCTGGAACACTCATTGTTTTATTGTCATTATTTCATACTCTACTTTTACTATTATTTAAAAGTGAAACTTGTTCTGTTTATAATTTGTCGAGACATAAATATTGTGAAAAGATTTGACTTGAAAGGCGGTGATAAGGGGGCTGTGACAAGGGGGTTGTGATAAGGGTGGATAATTGATTGTGATACGGGTGAATAAATTGATCGTGATACAAGTGAATATATTTATATGATATGTCTGGTGGGATCGGGTTGCACGCCGCAACAAGGAGCAATAAGGGAGGACAATTATATTCTTAATGATTTTCAAAGAAAAACCAAGATTTGAAAACTACCATTTTATATTACTATTTTTCATATTTTGGCACTATTTTTATTTAAAGTTATAGTTTGAAAACTTGGAAATTATTTGAGTGTTGGTTATAGTTGAGGCCTAGAAAAGGCGACTGAGTTATTTTATTGTTGTTGCAGTATTTATTTATTTGTTTGTTTAAGATTTCCTTCTTGCTTTATATTTATTGTCTCAGTTATATTTTTTTCTTGTTCGTGTAGAATTGTTTTATTACGTTATTGTATATATTATTGTCACATGTTATATGTTGTTAATGCCCCGCCGTAGCCTCGTCACTACTTCATCGAGGTTAGGCTCGGCACTTACTCAGTACATGGGGTCGGTTGTATTGATACTACACTATGCACTCTTTTGTGCAGATCCAAGTATCGACCAGCAATATAGATATTTAGAGCGGTTATTCATTTATTCTGAGACATGAGGTATATCTGCCGGCGTTCGCAGATCTCGAGAGTCTTCTCCTATTTTTATAAAACTGTTTTATTTTATTCAGAACAGCTACATTATTTGTTTTAGCCCATTATTTGTAGTATTCTTTAGTAGTTCGTGAATTGTGACACTAGACTCTGGGGTAGTTCTAGATTTACTTATATAATTAGTTCGTGGCTCGGTTTATTTAAGTATTTATTATTTTATGTTTGGAATTATTCATTGAAAGTCAGTAGCTTAAGTTTATTTTATAATTGTTTATTATGTTTAAATGGATAATCAACTGTAAATAGCTAATCGAACTCTAACATTGGCTTGCCTAGAAAGTGTGGTGTTAGGCACCATCACGATCCCTATGGTTGGGAATTTGGGTCGTGTCAAGTTGGTATCAGAGCACTAGGTTTCTTAGGTCTCACAATTCACGAACAAGCTTAATAGAGTCTGAAGGATCGGTACGAAGACGTATATACTTATCTCTCAGAGGCTATAAAGTTAGGAACAATTTCACTTCTATTCTACTCTATCGTGCGAATTTATTCTATCATTGATGATTGAATTCGTCTATTCTTGTCCTGTCACAAATCTCGACAACACGCAAAGCGTTTACAACCGGACAGGAGATGAAGCCCCAATGACAGCTACGATTAGGAAAAGAGACAGAAGCAGAGCTCCGACTAAAGCTCGAACATTAGCACCTATTGTACAGTCTCAAATGGATCTAGACACGGAGGTTCTAGCTCAGTCGGTACATGTTGTACTAGCCCATATCCCAGAAGGATTTTTAGCTACTTCAGTATTGCATAACAAGGGAATAGTTGAAAGCAACGGGGTTGATTTATATGAGCTGTGAAGTTTAACATTGTGAATTATCAGGTATTGTGACCTATGACTTCGTGCCAAGTGGGGAAGTCCACTGTCAAGGGATAAATTGCGGGCGTCATGTGTTATATCGATTTTGGCCTGGAATGTATAAGGCCTGAGATTTTGCAAGAGATAAAGTTGGGACTTGCGGTATGTCTGCCTCCTTAATAACCCTACATCATTACCAAGGAGTTATTCAAACAAATTTAAATCTACAGAAGGTCTACTCAGCGCGGAAGTCACGGTTGCGTATTTTGGGGTGCTCCAGAGGGAGTACAATGATTAGCAAGCTTCTAGACTACATGGTTCGTGCCAAGATTTATCGGTATAGAGCTCTACTTTTGTGATCATTGTGTGTCAATAGAGATGAGAGTTACCCCAAAATAATAATGAAATGTATATGAATAAAGGGGGTATCTCACCAGTGTTGAGTCGGCATGGTAAAAGAAGAAATTGGTCGCCGGTGTTTGTGGCAAGCCTACGAAGAGGATGGTCAGCCAATGCAACCTCAATTACTTGACTCAGTTCTCATAAATGCTTTTGAAAGAGTTGTTTCTCGTACTCTCCATAATACGTGGCGCATAAGGTTTGAACGGTTGTGTCAGGTCATATGACGGTGTCAGAATATGCCATCAGGTTCGATAAGTTAGACCATCATACTCCTACTTAAATTCATCTAGCCAGAGATCGACCCCAGACTCATTAAAGGACTCAAATATGATTGTAAAATTTTGGACGACTCAGGGCAGGTTGATACTTCATTTCGGCTAGTGATAGAAATTGTCCTTGATTTGGGAGAGTCATATTTCATCAAAACACTCAATCTACGTGCCTCATTGCAGTTACAACTCAACTTACATGACCAGCTAGGGAAAAAGGGGTCGGAATGTCGAAGGTGGCGGTCAGATTCCTAGAGGTGGAGACCCAGCCTGTTGATATATCTTCTATGGTATGGCTGAGGTCGTTACATTAAAAGGTTCCATTACAAGAACAATCTCTAATTATTATAAAGTGATAATTTCCTGAACTTAATTCGGTTATGCGTAACTAATAAAATTCTTCTAACATGCTCTACTCTTGGGTGAGCTTCGTAACTCTAAAAATCTACTTGTGTGAACACTAGTATTGAGAAATTCTATGAAGATAGCTATGTCTATCATTACGTGTTGTAATTTTGTTGAACGGAAAATATTTGAAAGAAGAAAATGGAATGTCTTGATTGGCGGTGTGCATATTACTTGTGATTCAGAACTGAGGGCGAGATCCTCGCATTTTGATATGATTTGGTATGTTTAAATCGGGCTACGAGCCGCGGTGGAAGTTATGTAGGGACGAGGTCCTTGTGATAGAAATTCTTGTGTTTAAAGTCTCCCTTGTGAATTAAAACTTTACTATAGTACTGGTAGGGAGTCATGCCTGTTAGGCTTATTGAACAATTTATGTATAAAATAATAATGATCATAATAATAAATGAATAAATAATGATAATAAAAGTAAAAGAAATAATAAATAAATAAATAAATAAAGAAATAAACTAATTAATTAACTGTGTATAATTTGCCAAATCCGTGTCGGAATTATTGAGTTTTGACCTGCGAGGTATGTGCCGCCCATGTGGCATTAAATGAGACACTTTAAGTCGGGTATATAATTATGAGGTCTTCATGAATCTCACCTCGTCATCAGTATTGTGAAGGTTGAAAGGGGATTATTGTTAACGTGAAGTTGTTGATAATTCTGTAATTGTCTATGAACAACTATTAAGAAAATAGAGGCGGTGAGAATGGGCAGCCTTGTGTATATTCCAGTTGGTGAGAGGCCGTTAGCTTCAAACATTCAAACGTTAGCTAATCAGTTCGTGAGGTTGGATATTTCCCCCAGCAGTTTTCTAGCTTGTACAGTCGCTCGGTATTCTCTAATCGAGCATATCCGAAAGCGGCAGGATGGTGACCCACATTTGGCTGTTCTTAGGGACACAGTTCGGCACGGTGATGCCAAGCAGGTTATAGTTGGAGATGATGGTGTTTTTAAGGATACAGGGTTGGTTATGTGTGCCAAATAGTGATGGCCTTCGTGAGTTGATCCTTTAGGAGGCTCACAGTTCTAAGTATTCCATTCACCCTGGGGCAGCTAAAATGTACCAAGATTTGAGGCAACATTATTGGTGGAGAAGGATGAAAAAGGATATTGTGGCGTATGTGGATCGTTGCTTAAATTGTCAGCAGGTAAAGTATGAACATCAGATACCTGGTGGTTTGCTACAGCAGATAGAGATTCCTGAGTGGAAGTGAGAGCGTATCACTATGGACTTCGTTGTTGGGCTCCCACGGACTCAGAGGAAATTTGACGCAGTTTGGGTTATTGTGGATAAGCTGACTAAATGAGCACACTTCATTCCTATGGCGAGTACTTATACTTCAGAGCGGTTGGCTGAGTTATATATTCGAGAGATTGTTCGCCTTCATGGTGACCCGTCCCACGTGTTAGATTTCAGTTCTGTCAAATTGGACAAAGATTTGACTTATGAGGGGAGCCGGTAGCTATTTTAAACCGGCATGTTGGTCATTCGAGGTCTGAGAGTTATACTTCAGTTCGAGTGCAGTGGAGAGGCCAGCCCGTTGAGGCAGCTACTTGGGAGTCCGAGTCGGAAATGCAGAGTAAATATCCACACTTGTTTGCAAATTCAGGTAATCTTCTATGTCCGTTCGAGGACGAATGTTTGTTTTAGAGGTGGAGATTGTGATGGCCCAAGGGGTCATTTTATGAATTTAGACTTCGTTGTAGGCTTATTAGCCATAAAAAGATTAATTTTAACTACCTCGATTTGCATGCGCAGTTCGGGCGTGAAAACGTAAAGCTTTTATGTTAAAATATAAGAAATAATAAGTTTTAGAATTAAAAATTTGGTTTTAGTTGACTTGAGTCAATATTTTGAGTAAACAGACTCGGGTCTGTGTTTCGACGATCCCGGGAGGTCCATAGTAAAATATGGGACTTAGACGTATGCCCGGAATTGAATTCCGAGGTCCCAAGCCTTAGAAATCAATTTTTGAAAGAAATTATTTTGCTGAAATATTAATGAAATAAAGAAAAGAATTAATGTTTGAAACCACTAGTATCGTGCCTGTATTTTGGTTTCGGAATCCGGTACAGATTTGTTATGGTATTTGCATACTATCTGTGAAATTCGGTGAGATCGGAGTTTATTTGACGTGATTCGGACGTCCGGTTGAGAAATAGTGAAAGTTAAGTATTCTTGAGAAAAATGATGAGTTTTGAGGTTAAATTCATAGTTTTACATGTTAGTTTCATGATTTGATCACACGAGCAAGTCCGTATGATGCTTTTAGACTTGCGTGCATGTTTGGTTTAGAGCCCCGAGGGCTCGGGTGAGTTTCAAATAGGTTTGGGTTGTGTTGCACTTATTCTTTCTTATGTTTCGACGCCGTTTCTTCAAGCATAAGTGATATCATATTGAACAAATGAGCTCCGATTTCTGTTTTGAATGAAGTATTATATCTGTATCGTAATTATGGATCCGTAGCAAAAAAAATCATCGAATTTGGACATCGTATGAGGATTTTATGATCATTTTACTAAGGTTGCCAGATTATTCAGGTTAATTACGAAATTGTCTCTGACGACGTATTAAAAATCTGCACTATTTGCAAATATTAAAACCTACATATCTCCTTCATTATAAGGTCAAATTGAGTGATTCAAAAGCCTAACTTGACTAGAATTTCACAAAAAATCCATTGGACACATAAAAACCTAGTTTCAAGATCATTTGGTATGAGAAATGAGGTAGAATAGCTGGTAGAAAAATATATATTAAACGGGCAGACTTCTTCCTCTTCAAAACCCCACAGCACTATGAACGAATTTCTTCACCAAATATCATCCCCAGGTCATAGGTAATCAATTCTAAACTTTACTTTTTTAATTACCCATTGTTTCTCATCACTTTTAAATTAAAAACTAAGAATTTTCATGGTAAAAATTAAAGGTTCGGGTAGAATTAGGAAATTTTATAAAAATTGAATCTTTACCTCGAATTGAGGTCAGATTTCGAAACTAATTACATATTTGGGTTCGTGGGTGAATGGGTAAACGTAATTTGGTCCGAACTCCGAGTTTAGACCAAGCGAGCACGGGGTCGGGTTTTCACTTTTTTTTGAGAAAACATAAGAAAAATTATATTTTTCAATAAAGTTAATTCCTTTAGTCTTAATTAATGATATTGAGTTAATTATGATTAGATTCGAGCAACTTAGAGCAAGATTCTAAAGGAAAAGCTATAATTGAGTTCTGAGTGGAGGTAAGTGTTTGGTCTAACTTTGACTTGAGGGAATAGGAACCCCCACTTGTTTGCTATGTGAAATGCATGGGCGTGGTGTATAGGTGAGGTGACGAGTATCTATGCACCACCAAATTTCCTGTTAAGCATGATCCCTTTCCCGGTCCCAACTTAATTGATTCTTGTCTTAATTGTTCTATGTCCATTATTTTCTCTATGACTACTTGGTCTTGTTATTTTATTGTTTGATATTGTTGTGGTTATTTTGAAAAGAGTATTGGTTGTTTTAGCTAGATTCCTTGTGGTACAAAACGGTTGAGCGGTTTGGCATTGTTTTTACGAATTATATATATATATATATATATATACATTCCCGTTGGTTCCATTTTTTATAATATTGAGGGAGTGATGAGGAAAGCAGTTTAACTGTCTTATAATTGTTGAGGTTTACATGGATGTTTGGTTTCAATTGATTGTTTCCAATGGTTGTGGAAAGTGTATTAAAAGTGTTGGTTGTTCTTTTGATTTTATGAGTTGACAGTGTTACGATGTTTACATATATTCTGGTTGGTTTTATTGTGAAATGATATTGGCTGAAGCTTACGAGCTACACTATTTTATGTTTGAAATTTGTTGAACTAAAAGTGTTGTGAAAGGCTTGGCCTGAACAGTGAAAGTTCTTGATGAATAAACAAAATTGGTGTGATGAGGGGAATGTGATAAGGGTGGATAATTGATTGTGATATTGTGAATAGGTGGGATCGGGTTGCACGCCACAACAAGACAATGATATGGGAGAATATGCATGTTTTATTGTTTATAAAATAAAGGTTGGAACACTCATTGTTTCATTGTCATTATTTCATACTCTGCTTTTACTATTATTTTAAAGTGAAACTTGTTCTGTTTACAATTTGTCGAGACATAAATATTGTAAAAGGATTTGACTTGAAAGGCGGTGATAAAGGGGTTGTGACAAGGGGGATGTGATAAGGGTGGATAATTGATTGTGATACGGGTGAATAAGCTGATCGTGATACGGGTGAATAAATTGATATGATATGTCTGATGGGATCGGGTTGCACGCCGCAACAAGGAGCAATAAGGGAGGACAATTATATTCTTAATGATTTTCGAAGAAAAATCAAGATTTGATAACTACCATTTTATATTACTATTTTTCATATTTTGGAACTATTTGTATTTAATGTTAGAGTTTGAAATCTTGGAAATTATTTGAGAGTTGGTTATAGCTGAGGCCTAGAAAAGGCGGCTGAGTTATTTTATTGTTGTTGCAGTATTTATTTATTTATTTGTTTTAGATTTCCTTCTTGCTTTATATTTATTGTCTCAATTATATTTTTTTTCTTGTTCGTGTAGAATTGTTTTATTGCATTATTGTATATATTATTTTCACAGGTTATATGTTGTTAATGCCCCGTCGTAGCCTCATCACTACTTCGTCGAGGTTAGGCTCGGCACATACTCAGTACATGGTGTCGGTTGTACTGATACTACACTCTGCACTCTTTTGTACAGATCCAGGTATCGACCAGCAATAGATATATTTAGAGCGGCTATTCATTTATTCGGAGACACGAGGTATATCTGACGGCGTTCGCAAATCTCGAGAGTCTTCTCCTATTTTTATAAAACAGTTTTATTATATTCAGAACAATTACATTTTTTTTTCGCCCATTATTTGTAGTATTCTTTAGTAGTTCGTGAATTGTGACACCAGACCCTGGGGTAGTTCTAGAGTTACTTATATAATTAGTTTGTGGCTCGGTTTATTTAAGTATTTATTATTTTATGTTTGGAATTATTCATTGAAAGTTAGTAGCTTAAGTTTATTTTATAATTGTTTATTATGTTTAAATGGATAATCAAAGGTAAATAGCTAATCGAACTTTAACATTGGCTTGCCTAGCAAGTGTGGTGTTAGGTGTCATCACGATCCCTAAGGTTGGGAATTTGGGTCTTGTCAATTCCTCACTTTGAAACTATGATTTTACACTCAGTCTTTCTTGTGAAATTGTTGACACACTTATTTGATGATATTACTATTTCTTGAAATGAAATACTATTTTGGGTCGAGAACCCCGTTTTATTCATGGCCCGAATGGCATGCTGAGAGTGTCTGACTGAGTGTGGCCGATGGCCAATGTTGTGAGGATGTTATGATATGAGAGAGGTCGAGTGCCTGAGAGTGATTTATGCCATGATGTGGCTTGTTTATAGTGCTTGGATTGTAGGAGCCCCTCCGGAGTTTGTACACACCCCTAGTGAGCGCAAGTACCTACTGAGTGTGAGTCTCAAGTGATGAGTGATTGGGAGGCATGAGTGACAGTGAGGTTGCCCGCGGGACTGATACTGAGTAATGGTGAGGTGTTGAGGGAAATTTGTTACGAGTTATGATTATGGTCCGAGGGGCAGTTTTATGATGATATTTTACTGAGTTTTGACTATGATTCACTTCATTTTTCAAACTGATTTTACTGAGAGCTTTACTGAGAAATACTGAAAAAATTATACTTGTTTCAAAGGATTTTCTGGAAATTGGTTTTCGAACTTATGTATATTGTATTGAGACTTGATGTTTTACTGTTTTGTGGATTGGTGTATTTGTGCTGTGTGTTTGTTATTCTCAGACTGTGATTTATTTTCATTACTATTGAGTTGGCGTACTCATCATTACTTCATGTACATGTGTGTGCAGATCCAGGTACCGGTTCGGAGCAGTAGTCGTCCGAGCTCGTTGTCATCAGCGTTTGGGATTTCGAGGTAGTTGTCCAGCGTCCGCAGCTTCTCCATTCCCTTCCTTATTAGATTTAGTATTTTATTCCTAGACATTGCTTATGACATTAGCAGAGTTAGTTTATTTCTTAGATGCTCATGATCAGTTGACTCTAGTCTTGGGGGTTTTGTTTAGACTGTTAGATTATTATTGGGGCTCAAAGACTTAAAGAAATTATTTTATACTCTGTTTGCTGCTTATTATTGACTTTCAAAATATTATAATAGAACAAATGTGTAGTAATGTGATGGTTGGCTAGCCTAGTTCCACGATAGGCGCCATCACGACCTGTTAGGATTTGGGGTCGTGACAAGTTTGAATATTAACTAGTGCATAGAGTCATAGAATGTAATATTCTTAATTCTAGTACTTAAAAGTACAAAACTAAAAATGTTTGTTGACAAAAAATTTGTCCAAAACCAGCAAATATCAACCCAAAGAGAGAAAAATGTACATAAAAAAATAAATTTGATCATTAGAAATGTATTGTTACTTGCTTATAGTTAATTCATGAATTTAGAGAATAAACGAAAGTAAATTAGATTTTTATATTTATGATATAATTAAGAATATGTGTATTTTATAATATAATATATATTTTTGTACGGTATCGGTATTTCAATATTTCATTTTAAAATACCAAATACCATACATAATACCAATTTTTTTTTTAAATATCATACCGACCAAAATATCGAATAACAAGTACTCAAATTTTTGATTTCGGACAGTAATTTATTTACCAAATTATGCACGATCTTAGTACCCGTGTAGGACTTTGTCAATGTAATAAGTTCTTGATTGGTTTGAATTGTGCCAAGTCAATCTCATTCTTTTGGGGTCATTTCATGCAACTTGGGCTTGGCGTTAAAGACGGGATAATATTTTTAGAAGAATTATTGGAATCTTACGGAATATACCAAAAACAATTCGTTAATTACCAACAACTATCCATTTTAGTCATGCTATCAAAAATACCAAAAATTATCAATGATATACAATATTTAAAAAAATATAAGCAAAAGTTGACTTTTTTCAATGGGTGTATTGTGATTCGCCGAAAACACATAGATGAGGTAATATATAAAATTTGACGAAGTTTGAACGTGAGTTAGAATGCAAAGAAATGATTTTGTTTCAAAGTGGTATGATTAGAATTCATTGAAAACATATAAATGAGCCAATAAACCAAAAGATTTAGCAAGATTGGAGGCGATTTGAACTGGTTTGGTATCACATTTCGTAGTTAAAATCGAGTTTAAAAAATTCTTATGCGACATTGGATCAGGTATCAGACATGTATCTCTCACTCAGGTATACATGGATATATATGTGATACACATTAATATACGTATGATACATATATTATACATAAATGATGCATAATGTGATACACATATGATCTTCTTCCATGTTCATCTTGTGTACTTCGAATTTTGCTCAAATGTCCATTCAAACTACCTAAATCTCCACCAAATCGTCCCAAAATTGAGATTCACACGCTTTAAGATGTACCTAATATACTCCAACACACTTGAATAAATTTCAATTTCGAATAAATCAAAATTTTGAATTCAAGCTTAAGCAAGCGTCAATAGTTGTGCATGGTGTTTTTAATTTAATCCTTCGGCCCAATCCAGCAAACTAATTTGTAATAGTGATTTCTAAATCGAGTTAAGGTGCTCGATTCTCTGAATTTCAACTTAAAGAAATTAGAAAATATTGCAATATTGCTAAAGTCTCAAAAGGTTTGAACTATCTTTGTATTTTATTAAAATAGATATGTTACAAAATGATGTTTGGGATATTTTACGTAGATATTTTATTTTTGACTAGTTTTGAATAAAATTATTTATGGACTAACGATTTGGAAAGTTTCGCCTTTCTTTCAAAATAAAACCAAAAGGTAAAAAAATAAGAGTTTATTGTCACTTCCTCTTTTGTCTTCTTCCTAAAGATTCCTTCTAATCTCTTATACTCACTCTGATTCAACTTAGATGATGCATTTTACTTATCGAAAGTTAGTCTTTTGCTAAATTTTGAAGCTAAATTGTACTAGTTTAACTTAATATTTTAAAATTAAAATTAAAATATTTAAAAACTATATGAAAAGTACTATAAGCAGGAGCAGATCTATGTAGAATATTAGGGGCGGCGTGCCTCCCAAACGCTCGGGTAAAATTTTATTTGTCTGTATTTATATGTTGATACATTACAAAGAAAATGTTATATAATAAAAAGATGGCACCCCTAATAAAAGGATGCTTCTAGGTGCTATGGTCACACTCCAGAACCATAATTTAAGACTGATCCTTGCTATTCTCTATTCTTTTTTTAATTTCTTGTATTTCTTTTCTTAATTTTTTGTATTTCTTCATCTTTTGATTTTCTCTCTTAATACAACTATTTTATTATTTATTCAATAATATATTTGCTTCTTTTTTTTCTTTGCGTAGATCTTCATATTTTATTTGAATGTGATTTTAATATTTTCATTTTTTATCCATATAATTATATTATTATTTTCATAATTTCTAAAATCTTATATAATGATGGCATCAATAGGCATATAAGAGGTGTATTCGCTAATTTAAAATTTTATTTTAATTTCAAGGATCTAATCACATCATAATAGAGATAGAGAATTAGATCGAATTGGACAAAATTTATTCGGTTTGATGGTAAAACTGAAGCAAACTGAATTAGTTCAAAATAGACAAACCAATAAAATGTACACCTTAATTCAATCTCCTTCACTAATAGTAGGTTTGGATTAAAATGTGGCACCCGCAACCATCAAATCTTGGATCCCCTCTGACTATAAGTTGTAATTTTTCTCATGTCAATATGATTAAAAAATATATTTTAAAATATTAGTCAAATTTTACATAGTTTGACTCTGGATAAACGGAATGTGTCATCTAAATGGTCGTTTGGACATAAAAAAATTTCCTTTTTTCGAATTTTTTCTTTCTTTTTTTCGAAATCAACGTTTGTTCATAAAATTTCAATTTTCACTTGAAGATGCATTTTGGAAATTTTCGAAATTTGAAAAACTCCAAAAGGCTGTTTTTCAAAATTTTTAATCACTCACAAAACTTCAAAAATAACCCAAACTAAAATTTATATCCAAACACAACTTTAAATTTCAAATATCATTTTAATTTGAATTTTTTCATGTTGTAAATAGTATGTGGATGAAGTCCATGTATGAATAGTTTGTGGATGGATTTCCACTTTATGTCGATTCCTTACACTATTTTATTATAGTGGTCTTACTGTTTATGCCTATAAAAGGCTATGTAAATGGCATTTTAAATATACACCAAAAAGAAGTGAAATACTCCTTCTTTCTATCTCTATTTCTTATTTACATTTTACTAATTGCTTTTATTTTATTACACGTTATCAGCATGAAACTCTAATCTTATCCCTAACCCCCGCTAAGTTGAGTCATATTTTATTAAGAATATGAAAATTCCCCAGTCTTCAGTTGGACTCAAGATTAATAAAGATGATATATGTCTTCTGGGTAGTGCTACAACACACACTATTTTAAGAGATAAGAGATATTTTTCTTATTTGGTAATGAAAGCAGCCAATGTTAATACAATATCCGGTAGTACAAGATTAATTAAAGGTTCTAGAATAGCCAATTTATTACTACCAGAAGGAACAAATTTGACTATTAATGAAGCACTATATTGTAGTAAATCTCAAAGAAACTTATTAAGTTTCAAAGATAGTCGCCAAAATGGCTACCATATTGAGATTACAAATGATGAAAAGATTGAATATCTTTATATTACTACAATAATGTCTGGTAAGAAATATGTGCTTGAAATGTTACCTGCTCTTTCCTCCAGCTTATACTACACAAGTATTAGCAGGATTGAAACACATGCCGTATTAAATAAAAAAATTACTAATCAAGATAATTTTATTATTTGGCATAACCGGTTGAGCCATCCTGGTTCTAATATGATGCGTAAAATAATTGAGAATTCACATAGGCATTCAATAAAAAAACCAGAAGATTCTTCAATTTAAGAAATTCTCTTGTGTTGTATGTTCTCAAGGAAAATTAATTATTAGACCATCAATTATTAAAGTTAGGATGGAATCCCCTGCATTTCTGGAACGTATACAGGGTGATATATGTGGGCCCATTCACCCTCCATGTGGACCATTAAGATATTATATGATTTTGGTAGATGCATCTACAAGATGATCACATGTGTGCTTACTATCAACTCGCAATATGGCATTTGCGAGATTGTTGGCTCAAATAATAAAGCTAAGAGCACAATTTCCAGATTATGCAATTAAGACAATTCATATTGATAATGCTGGTGAGTTTACATCCCAAGACTTTAATGATTATTGTATATCAACTGGGATAACAATTGAGCATCTGGTTGCTCATGTTCATACACGAAATGATCTAGCGGAATCATTGATCAAATGCCTCAATTAATTGCTAGACCAATAATTATGAGAACAAAGCTTCTCATTTCAGTATGGGGACATGATATTTTGCATGCAGAGTACTTGTGCGAATAAGGCATGCAAGTTATCACAAAGTCTCCCCATTGCAATTGGCTTTTGGTCAGGAGCCAAATATTTTCTATCTTAGAATCTTTAGTTGTGCGATATATGTTCCAATTGCTCCACCACTACGCACAAAGATGGGTCCCCAAAGAAAGTTGGGGATATATGTTGGATATGAATCTCCTTCTATTATAAAATATCTAGTGCCGATGACTGGAGATTTATTTACAGCGAGATTTTCTGATTGCCATTTTCATGAAACGGTATACCCAACATTAGGGGGAGAAAATAAGCAGATGAAAAAGGAGATAGATTGGAATGCATTATCACTGTCTCATTTAGATTCTCGAACAAATCAATGAGAACAAGAGGTTCAAAAGATTATTCATTTGCAAAATATTGCAAATCAATTGCTATATGCATTCACTGACCTACCAAAGGTGACTAAGTCAGATATTCCAACTGCTAATGCTCCAATTCGAGTTAATATCCTCGAAGAAAAATCAATTAAAGTAAATGAGTCTAAGCCACGCTTGAAACGTGGAAGACCAATCGGTTCTAAAGATGAAAATCCTCGAAGAAGAAAAGGAGCAAATGATCAAACTGATCATAACATGGAGGTAGTGGCTCAAGAAGAGCCCCAAGACGTAACAAAAGATAAGACTTTAGGGGAGGTCCATGTACCTAAAAATAATGAGAATGAAGATATATCAATAAGTTACATCTCAACAGGAAAAATATAGAATCGAAATAATATTGTTATCGATAACATTTTTGCTTATAATGTTGCTGTTGAAATAATGCAACAAGATGAAGATCTTGAACCAAAATCTGTCGATGAATATAGACAGAGAAATGATTGGCCAAAATGAAAAGACTTTATCTAGGCAGAGTTAACTTCACTTAGAAAACGTGAAGTCTTGGGACCCATAGTTCGAACACCTGAAGGTATAAAGCCAGTAGGGTACAAATGGGTTTTTGTGCGAAAACGAAATGATAAAAATGAGGTGTTTATGGATGATTTCAGTGTAGTAGGGGATTCCTTTGATGAGTGCTTGAGAAATCTTTACAAGGCCCTTGCTCGCTGTGAAGAAACCAACTTGGTGTTGAATTGGGGAAAATTCCACTTTATGGTGGAAGAAGGTATAGTGTTGGGCCATAAAATCTCTAGGAATAGTATTGAGGTTGATAAAGCAAAAATTGAAGTGATCTCTAAGTTGCCACCACCAACTTCGGTTAGAGGAGTCCGGAGCTTCCTTGGTCACGCCGGGTTCTATCGGCATTTCATTAAGGACTTCTCTAAGGTGGTCAATCCGTTGTGCAAGTTGCTTGAGAAGGATGCTAAATTTCATTTCGATGAGCATTGCATGCATGCCTTTGAAATTTTGAAACACAAGCTCACTACAACCCCTATCATCACGGTGCCGGATTGGAGCTCACCCTTCGAGCTTATGTGTGACTCGAGTGATATAGCTGTGGGTGCTGTGCTGGGCCAGAGGGTGAACAAGATTTTTCACCCTATATATTATGCTAGCAAAATGATTAATTCGGCCCAAATAAATTACACTGCCACGGAGAAGAAGCTTTTGGCAATAGTCTTTGCTATGGAGAAATTTCGTCCTTACTTGATGGGTACCAAGGTCATAGTTCACACTGACCATGCAGCACTCCAGTATCTCATGACCAAAAAGGATTCCGAGGCGAGACTCATGCATTGGGTATTGTTGCTTCAAGAGTTCGATTTAGAGATAGTGGATAGAAAAGGAAGTGAAAACCAAGTGGCCGACCTTCTTTCTCGATTGGAGGAGCAAGGTCGACCTTGTGATGGGCTTGAAATCAATGACAGTTTCCCCGATGAGCAACTTCTGTCGGTGTCATTGCAAGAAATGCCATGGTTTGCTGACATCGCCAACTATCTTGTCACGGGTGTTGTCCCTTGTGAGCTCTCTTCTAACCAAAGGAAGAAGCTTAGGAGGGATAGCATGGACGTCTATTAGGATGAGCCATATTTATTCAAGATTTTCACTGATGGGGTCATCCGGAGATGTGTACCGGAAGAAGAACAAATGTCGATTCTTGAGTCTTGCCACTCTTCACCGTATGGTGGTCATCATGGAGGGGCAAGGACTGCTTTGAAGGTGCTGAATTGTGGTTTCTTTTGGCCTACATTGTACAAAGATGCTGGTGACCTAATCAAAAGATGTGATGAGTGTCAAAGGGCCGGGGGGATTTCAAAGAAAGATGAGATGCCTCTCAATTCTATTCTAGAAGTGGATATTTTTTATGTGTGGGGTATCGATTTCAAAGGCCCATTTGTGAGCTCTTGTGGGAACACATACATTCTAGTGGCGGTGGATTATGTTTCTAAATGGGTTGAAGTCGTGGCTTTACCCAACAATGAGGCCCGGAGTGTTATTGCTTTCCTCAAGAAGAGCATCTTTACAAGGTTTGGCACGCCTCGTGCAATTATTAGTGATGGGGGATCGCATTTTTGCAACAAAGGTTTTGACACCTTGCTTTCCAAGTATGGTGTCAATCACAAAGTCACCACCCCCTACCATCCTCAGGCGAGTGGCCGAGTGGAAGTCTCCAACAGGGAAATAAAGAGTATATTGTCAAAGACGGTCAATGCTAATAGGACCGATTGGGCAAAGACGTTGGATGACGCTCTATGGGCTTACAGGACCGCTTACAAGACCCCAATCGGTATGTCTCCGTACCGGTTGGTGTTTGGGAAAGCTTGCCACCTTCCGGTGGAGTTAGAGCACACGGCTATGTGGGCCTTGAAAAAGTTGAACCTTCAATGGGATGTGGCGGCCAACCTTCGTGTGGAGCAGCTTAATGAACTCGATGAATTCAGATTCTATGCATACTCCAGTTCGTCCTTGTACAAGGACAAAATAAGGTAACTTCATGACAAGTATGCTCGGGGCAAGAACTTCAAAGTTGGTAGCTTGGTTCTATTGTTCAATTCTCGGTTAAGGCTATTTCTGAGAAATCTCAAGTCAAAATAGAGCGGGCCTTTCGAAGTGGTGTTTGTGACTCCATTTGGTGCTCTTGATCTAAATAACAAGAGTGGAGAAATTTTCAGAGTCAATGGGCACAGGGTCAAGCACTACCTTGGCAAGATTGATGACAGCCACGTGGTGGCATTTCTTCATCTTACATGAACTTGGTAACATGCGTCGTGTCGCAACGTTAAATCAGGCGCTTCTTGGGAGGCAACCCATGTGTCTTTATTTTTGTTTTTCTTTGATTTTCTTGGTAGTATAGGATTCATTTTTGCGCTAACTGGTTTTTGGATGTTGTAGGATTATTTTGGCACAGGAAATAAACATAATGTGGAAAAAGTAACTCTCTGAAGTTGGCTCTGCGGCCGCGGTCCCTTTTTCGCAATCCGCGGAGCCCTCTCACACATAACAAGCTCTCTGAATTTTGCTCCACGGCCGCGATCACCTTTTTGCAGTCCGCGGAGCCCTAGTAGCAGGCCATGTATCTCTGAAGTTGTTTTCGCGGACCGCGCTTGTATCTTCGCGGATCGCGGTGATAGCTGTCACATTGCTCTTGAAAATTGCATGACCGCGGTCGACTTTTCGCGGTCCGCGGTGGGTAAGTGAAGTAGACCCCAGGCCCCCTCTATAAATAGGCCCTCAGGGTTTCTTTTTACACTTTACGCACTTTAACTCTCCAGAGCAAGTTTTTCACTGTGTCTCGAGCTTAGAACTTCCAAGTTGCATTTTCATTCATCTACTCTTCATTCCAACATCTAGTAAGTGTAATCATGATCCATTAGCTTCTTAATTTGTTTATTTTCTTGATTAGTTGGTATATTTTCTTCTATTTTTCACCATTTTTATTCTCTAGGACTTTAACCATGTTAGGGTTTGTTCATATTGCTCATTATAGCCCCTTTGTATCTAATTTCACTGATTGAACACGTAGGGTTTTGACAAAATGTGCATTTGAACTCAAAAATAACTAAAATTTTGAAACCCTAAATGTTGGTATGAGCGTGGTCCGCTGTCACTTCTTCGCGGACCGCGGTGGTTGAAGCATAGAATCCCATCGCCGACCGCGGTCACTTTTACGCGGTCCGCGGTCCTTAAACTTCAGAGGAGGGGTTCTCTGAATCCCACCCCATCGCGGCCGCGGTTGACTTTTTGCGGTCCGCGTTTCTTGAGTGCGGACCACAGTCGCCTTTTCGCGGTCCGCGGTGCCTAGATTCAAAGAGTCTGTTTGTCCCAAAAACCTTCATTGCGGACCGCGGTCGTTTTTATGCGGTCCGCGGTCCCCCTTTCTGCAACTCAACTGTGTGCTCTGCAAAACATCTCTGTGTCTATAATTATCTACTTTATCCACTGTCTAGGTACTAACAATGTTGAAATGATGTTCTCTTGCAGAAAATGGTCCAATCACGAGGCGGAGGCCGTAAACCAACTGGCAGGGGAGAGTCATCCTGGGGGAGAGCCCAAGGAACAATCAAACTGGCCCCCAAAATCCGGCAGGCGATGAAAGAGACAAGAAAGGCAATAAGGGAAATGGATAGAGCTGCTTCCCAATCGGGAAGTGAATGTGTACCCTCCAAGGGAGAATCTTCAGAATCTATACCTGAGCACTACCCAGACTTCCCGGAGAGGTTCAGGCTGACCAATGAGCCATATGTCTCTCCCCCTGCCCCAACACCAGCCAACTCTGAGTCGTCTGACGGCTCAGCAGCAGGAAGTGGCCACACAGACTCCACCTCACCCACGGCTTCCCTGTCAGGTGAACATTCCGAGATGAAGCAGCTGTAAATGCACCCCAAACAGGGGGTGAACCTCAAGTTGGTGGAGTGGAGAACAAGGAACCTGGTGGTGTGGCAAGATAGATTTGTCAGTGAGGTAGTTTTTCACCAATTTCGGGACTGGTGGCCGAAGAGAACACTGATAGTGGAGCGCAAGTTCACCACCAAAGACATGTTGCCGCACAATCCAAATGTGAAGAGGCAATTCACAGAGAGAAGGGGTTGGGACTAATTTTCTTGCTACTTGTCGGACGCAAATGATACCGTTTGATGGGGTTGCTTTGAATGCTTATCTAGAGATGGATGAGGTAGATGACACACAGTACCGGGAAAAGTTGGAGGCGGGTGATGAGGCCCGTCATTGGGTAGCTGAGTACTTGGCCATTCCTGGTGAGACCCCTGACTGGTTGCAAGCAGTGAGGACTATTTTCAGAAGAACGTTGAATTTTGAGGCTAAGGGCTGGGAAACGTTCGTGTGCAACAGGCTTGACCCCTCCTTCCATGAAAACACCATTCCTCTCTGGCGGGCTGTATTGATTGCTGCTATTATGGCAGGGTTCCCGATTAATGTCGGGAATATTATGTCCACCGTCATCAACAGGGTGGTAAATGAAGGTGATCGAGCCTACCCTTTTCCCAACTTCCTGACTATGTATTTTGAGGATCAACGGGTGGAAAAGAGAGGTTTTGATGTGAAGGTGAAGACAAAAGCCCCTTTATCTTGGTATGATTTGCAAAGTGATGACAACCCGAAGAGCAAAAGGTTCAAGGGTAAGTCCATTTCTTCCACTGGCCAGTCTGAAGTGCCAGTGGTTGTAGTAGAGTCTCCTCATCCTGAGCCAGCCATCCTAGTGAGTGCTCTAGGTCCCTCCACTTCTGCTGACCCAACCATTCCTTCATCCCGGGCATATCCTCTGACTGCCCACAGACTCAGCCAATCACTTGCCAGTATAAACAACTGGATGCAGGCAGCTACCTCTAAGATGTCTGTGCTTTCTACGTCTGTGGCAGCCCAGGCTACTCCTCCCTCACCACAAGTACCACAGTCCATTGAGGACTCCCTCAAGGAACTTTTGGACAACCAGAAGAAAATCCTTGAGAACCAGAAGTTGATTTTGACAATGGTTGGTGCACACGGGCAAGCTTTAAAGGATCTTACAAAGGAGACTAAGAGGCTCAAGAAGACCCGGTCTTCAAAGGAATTAGTGAAGGAGATGATAAAGGAGGTGGACAAGATTAAGGCGGATCACATACCTTTGGACATGTTGTTCCAGGACCCAGCTGCCCAGCCAGAGCAGGAGCCAGAGCCCGAGAGGCCAGCAAAACGGAGGAGGGTGTTGCCCCGTACAGAGGGCATTCAGTTAGAGTTGGCAGACCCACCAGTGCAGGCTCAGCCTACAGAGCAGGCCCAGTCCCAGGTCCAGCAAGAGGCACAGAGCATTGAGGGCTAGTCCCCGATTCCACCACAGTCCAGAGACCTCACACAGGCAGACCCCACACAGGCACAGGACCCCCCCCCACAGGCTGAGGGCCAATAGGGAGTTTTTCTTTACTCTCTCTCCCCTAACATTTTTGAGCTGTTTTGCTAGATAGAATTGAGGACAATGCTAGTTTTTAGTTGGAGGAGTGGCCCTACTTTGATATTTGATTATGATGGTGATTGTATAATTCAGACAACATTTTTCTTTCTACTATGCTTTATTTTCATTTTTGGTATGTAAATAACTTTACTATTTCAGTACTTCTATTATTTTTCACTTTTGGTATGTATATAAAGTTACTTTACATTGTATGTATTCATCCCCTTATGTATGTTCGACTAAATCCCCTCGTGTACATATTCATTCTATCCTACGCATTTTACTTTCCGCATTTTTCCGTTTTATAGCTTCTTATTTTTCTTTCATAGCTTCTTGTTTTGAATTTTTCGCGTGCAATAAGCCTTTGGTTTTCTTAACGCCACGGTTCTTTCCAAGTACCTTCCCTTTTAATTGAGAGAAGGACTCGGAATTGACTCCCCTCGATTCGAGATCCGAAAGAAGTAGGTGGAATTTGGGTGAACCGGGTGGCTCTTCCCGAAGATGGATGGTGTGACGACCTTCTTAAGGGTTTGAGTCTGTTTTTCTTTTTGTTTTTTTTCAATATTTAGTGAATAAAGGTGCCTCAAGAAAAGCTTCACTTGGGCCTAACACATTTGCCTTTGATCCCATGGTCAAAAATAAATCGTTGTGTTTAGGATGGTGAAAGTTGTGATCTTGAGAATCTTGTGTTGGCCGATAATCATCAAGTGGTTTTTCGGGACCATTGTGTTGCTCAAAGCATGACTAAGGTCTTTGTGGGATCCCGACTCTGTTTCTTTAGCAATCTCATAGCTTGAGTGGTGAGACTTTGAATTGCAAGTCCAAGTCCCGTGCCATTAGTCTAGAACTTGCCCTGAATGTTTGTCTAGGCGAAATCCTAAGTGTAGTTTGACTTGAGAAGTGATTATAGGCTCTCCTTGATCCT
The DNA here is from genome assembly GCA_005239495.1 of Nicotiana undulata. NCBI lineage: Eukaryota > Viridiplantae > Streptophyta > Magnoliopsida > Solanales > Solanaceae > Nicotiana > Nicotiana undulata. Next base: position 14,575 of record ML242698.1, on the reverse strand, counting down.
AATAGTGAATTGAACATTTCCATGGCCTACTAAAGACAATTTCCCTAGTCAACCCTTTTGAGCCTTAGACCTTTTTCTTTCAAGAACCATGTTACAAGCCTTTATCCATTTTGACCCGCTCTTGGCACCCGATATTTCCTTAGCACTAGGCAAAAAAGCATAAGTTTGGGAGGAGAGACGATGGATGCAATAAAGTGAAAAAGAAGGCACAAAAAAATAAAAGGAAAGGCAATGAAAATAAAGGAAAGAAACATCAAAAAGCCAAAAAGAATGAACAGATAGAAAAAAAAAATAATAAATAAAGGAAATCAATGAAAGAAATGTGATCAAAGGTGTGGAATGCTTAGAAGGGAGGGAAGTGATTTGAATGAACAAAAAGGTGTGATAGTATGTCTCTCCAACCCTTGAAAAAGAGTTAAATGACTCAAGGCGTCAAGAAAATTGAAATGAAGTGCTTAAGGAAAGATAAAGCTCACTCTGACCAAATACTTCCTACCTTGACCAAAAGCCTTCATCATGTGTCCACAAAAGCCTTATGTTATCTCGAGTTGAATGAAACTTACATTAGTGGTGACTTACATAAGGGGCAAGCCTATGGTACTTTGAGCCGGACTTGAGTCTTTTCTTTGAGAGATGAGTGAACTCCCATTTTCCTCGTTCTGACCGGTGCAATTCTAAAAGTGAGGTGCTTAGGGAGAGTTGAGGAGTATGAGTTTGGGTTCCACAATGACCAAAGTGGTAGTAAGAGTTTCATTGATGAGTCGTGTCAACTTTTGATGCTCTTGTGTCGCACTTAATTCCATGGTTTTAAAATGGTCAAATGTTGTTAATGATTCATTTCCATTGAGGGAAATTGTTGGTCCCAATTGATGCTAGTAGAGGTTACCTTAGGACTGCCGAAGTTTCTTAGAATTACTCAAAGGGGTGGGGGCTTATTTTGTTTGCTTGAGGACAAGCAAAAGCTTAAGTTTGGGGGAGTTGATAACTAGGATTTTGACCTTGTTTTCCGCCCTTTCTTGCTTAAGTTTTGATTATAATTGTACACAAAATAGCCCCAAAAGCTTATGTGTTGTGCTTGTGGCAGGATTGAGCCAAAAATGATGACAAACAGTCAGAAATCTGCTAAAAAGGAGTGAGTCTTGCACAAGTACCAAGAACATCAAAAAGGCCTACCTCAAGTGTCCACCGCGGCCGCGGTCTAGGCTTCGCAGTCCGCGGTGGTAAAGTTCAGAGACTCAGTTAAAAGGCCAAGTGACCACCGCGGCCGCGGTCCAATCTTTGCAGACCGCGGTGGTGAGATTCAGAGAAGCAAGCTGAATGCCACCCCGGCCGCAGTCCAATCTTCGCGGACCGCGGTGGAAAGATACAGAGGACCTCATTTTTTAACTAAAGGCACCGCGGCCGCGGTCCATTTCCGCGGTCTGCGGTCAAGGATTTTTCAGAGACTCAGCAGCTGGGCCAAAGCCTTCCACCGCGGACCGCGGTCGATTTTACGCGGTCCGCGGTAACCCCGCAGGGGTTTTTTTGTCCGGAATTTTGGCTGAGTATAAATAGCTTCTTTTGTAATTTTTTTAGGTTAAGCTTGGTATCAGCGATAGTAGCAGCTCGTGAATAGTGTTCCTTTACTTCTTTTTGCAATTTTCTTGAAGATTTTAACATTGAATCATTATGGTTTATGTTATAAATCATTAATATGGTTTTACTTCATCTTTTTCATTGAATTTATCTTTGATTATGAGTAGATAAACCCATTAGCTAGGGTTTTGGCTCAACCCTAGTGTAGGTATTTAATGAGTTTCTAAAATTAGGGCTTGGATGTTTATGGGTGTTTGTTATTTGGGCTAATTTAGGGTTTTCTTGCTATAATTAGTGGTTATAAACACTAATTGACCGTCAATTGACTTGGGTCCTTCTTGAGAAAGAGTACTTGAGTCTAGAAAATTAGTCCAACAAGGAATTGGGACAAAATCAATAGATTGGTAGTCCCAATCAATGGGTTGAATCCAGAGATGGTAGAACCCTACTTGAGTCCTAATTAACGGGTTAAACCTCGAGAGAGTAATACCCTACTTGAACCTAAATTGCTTGCTTATTTGACACTCAATTGGCCTCGAGAGAGGTAATTAGGGCAAAGCCACTCAAACTACCGAGAGGTATAGAGTGGAAAATTTTGTGCATTGGTTATATCATTATCCCTTCGTTAACATCCTTGCCTTAGAAATTGGAATCCGCTAAATAGTCGCCTAGGTGATAGTCATAACCCTAGTACCTTTATCCTTATAGAAAACAACTTCAAAAACAAATTAGTAGTTAAAGTGCTTTCAACGTAGTATAAATCATAGTTGTAGTTTGAAAACCAACAAAATATGAGAAGTGTAATTAGAAGCACAAGACACCACTAGATCATATAGACACTGACTCTAATTATTAACTCCCTGAGAATTCGATCTCGACCTACCGGGTAAAAGTTGCACCGACCCTCGTCTTCCTACTCATATAGTAGTGAGGGTGAGAGTCGATCAAGCTCCCCCCGCTCGACGTTCTTTCTTGGCTCATCCAGAAATTGACAAACATTATTGGAACCAGTACCATCGCATATTGATATATCCCTGGGGGTCTCATCTTTTTTATAGTTATTGAGTATTTCCTCAAATCCAGCGGGCAGCTTAAGATAAACCTTTTTTCTTTTCTTGCTTTGAATACTAGGGTTCTTGGCGACCTTAACACCCCGCGTTCCACTACCCTTTCCGTTGGAGGGTCTTCCTCTTCGTCCTCCTCTTGCCTCTGTACTACAGCTGGGTTTATCTGCTGTATGGGAGGGGGGGGAGGAAGTTGAGGTGTTGTTCTGGGAGTTCTGGTTTACCAGCGTGGGTATCATAGCTGATTCCTGGTTCGTTCTCAAGGGGTGTGAGTTCTGGAATGAGGGAGCTGGGTTTGGGGGGGGATGGATGTTTGGAAAGAGTGGTGAGCTCGAGTTCAGGAGGTTGTGGGGGGGAGGGGCTAGCCATGGCTGCTGGTTTTGCCATGCATGGTGGCTCCATGGCGATGGAACCCCCTGGTAGAGGGTTAGGGCATGGGATATCCATGGGTTGTTCACTATGTTCCCCATTGCTATTCTCAGACCCTCCGCCACCATTTGAGCCAAGTAGCAAGGGATGATGATGTCCTCCCTGTTGATTTGTAGGCTCAAACTCAGGTTTTGACCCATTAGGCCCTGTTCTAACCAACTCTGTGGGACGTGGTTTGGGGGTAATGGAAGGGTTGTGAATAGCGTTGGAAGTTAGGGGTATGGGAAGCAGTTGGGGTACGGTTGGTTGAGTAGTTGTTTCTTTGATAATGGTCCCTCACCCACACATTCCTCTTTGTCCTCACATTCCTTCTTTGGTAGTCGTTTGGGACTCTCGGCATTGTTGTTGTTAGAATTGTTGATGTTTGGAGGTTCATTTGAGTGTTCTGTAGGGGAAGAGTGGTATTTGGGAGTGGGGTATAAGAGGTTAAGTTGGTTAGGGCTAGTAACCACTGGAGGATTAAATGCAATAGGATCATTAATGCATTCTAGCGTGTCCATGTCAAGCTCATTAATGAGGATTTCATTTAGGGGCAAGGGAGGGACGGGTTGATGTGATGTTAAGGTTGGAGGAGATGATATGGGGGTGAAAAGGTTGCCTGTGTCTATGGTGTTTGTATTTTGTCTAGTATTAAGGTTGTTAGTTGCTAGGATTTGATTTCTCCTAGGTAGGTCTAAGGACAAAACTTCGAGGTCCATTGGTATGGGGCAGTGCGGGGGGGCTTGTTGGGAATTGCTGTCCTTATTTTCTTCTAAGTTGACCTGTAGTGTTGGTGATTTGTTTGGCAAGAATTGATTAAGGGGTACTTGTAGGGTTGTGTCTATTGTCCAGGGGTTTTATGGAGTTCTGAAGAAGGTTATTTTGTAATCCTATATTCTTTGAAAGGCTTACGTGCTTTTGTCATAGGGGGGTAAAGTTCTGATTTTGGTATTTTGCATGGTTAAGCTCTTTGCCTTCCGTGTGTAATAGTGTCTTTGTGGTAGGAGGGTCCTTTTGTCCAGCGGTTTTATCACTTAGGTTTACCCCTGCCCTGGACCCGTCGTTAGAACCAAACTCAACTGGTTGTTGTTGGTTTCTCATGGTTAGAGGTTGAGGATTACTTGGTTTCATGGTGGTGGTTTTCCCTGGTTCGTGTTTTATTCTCCGTCGATTATGGGATACAATTGTCCAGTTCTCTACTTTTGTGGTGATGGAGTCCATATCCTGGTTAGGGTTAGTGTTTGAGTTGTTGGGGCCATTCTTCCTTGTGTTAGCCGTTGTATTTTGGTTGGTACATGCAAGCAAGTTATGACCCAAACGTCCGCAATTGGTGCACAGGAGATTGAAACCTTCATAGGAATTTTTTTGATAATGTTTCCCTAGGACAATATGTGTTTTGAGGGGTTGTTCAATTGGCACTAGGATACATAGTCTAGCGTATTTCCCCCTAAGAGCTGAGGAGGTACAAGCGTCAATACGGATGAGTTGTCCCAGCTTGTTCCCTATTCTTTGGAGTATATCATAGTCGTAAAACTCAGTAGGGAGCTCGTGTAATCTAGCCCATATGGCTGAGTAGGTTAGCGAGGCTTCTGATGCCACAAATCTGGGTTCCCATTTTCTAACAGATAGGAATTGGTTTCCTACAAACCACGGACCCTCATGAAGGGCTTTGTTGTAGTTTTCATGTTTGTTAAATTTTATAAGATAGTAATCCCACCCTAGGTCAATGAGTGATATAGTTTCGCTAGCTTTCCAGATTGCTTGAAGCTTCCTTTGGAGGAACCGGTACCCAACCCTTTTCCTAAATATTTTAACGATGAGGGCGGATTGCCAGTTTTTGTATAGACGTTCCTTGTCTTCAGAGGTGATAGGGATAAAAACGTCAGAATCCTCCTCGCAGTATAGGTTTTCAGTTTCATCACATGTTATTTTGTCAGCAATTATATCGTTTTGGACACATATATTGTTTGAGTAGTTTGTATTTTGGAGATTATTGTTTAGGATGTTAAGGAAGGTAGGTTTGTTTATTAGGAGTTGAGGTTGAGAGTCTTCCAGGCTTCGCTGGGCAGTAGGCTGCCCATTGGGTGTTCTACATGAGATTTTCATTTCCATTTGATTGGGGTTGCTTATGGCATTCCACGGTTCATGGTTCTGATTTTGATTCTGGGGAAAGGGTATGAAATTAGAGATGTGTATCATGAGTTCTTGGGGTTTTGTCTTGAGGGGGTTATCTTCCCTTCTCGAGAGAGAAGGAGGAGAGTTTCTCACTCTACCCCATCCAAAACATGTACAGTGCACTATATTTTCTATAGTTACCTTTGCATTGCCTTTCTATACAATGTCTTCAATCTTTTCGTATTTTTTCAAAAACACAGAATCCTATTTTCTTAAAGGATGCAAGCGCCATTATTTGACATAATCTAAATGAGAAAAAAAATCATTTTTACATAAGATAATGATTAATAATTAGTCATGCCTAAAGGAAATTTAAGTGATTTAAAAATAATAATAATTGTAACGGCTAACATAAGATAAGCGAAAGTAATTAAGGCAGTAATCAATTCAAATAAACATCAGCCAAGTCTAATTGGTAGAAGATTTAGAAACTAAAAAATTGAGAGTATTACAACCCAACATAGAATCATTTACCAGGGTGGTTTCGCAAGCTCTTTCGGACTCTCCTAACCACCAATTTGAGGTACAAAATTTATATAAGCGTACTGGCACGATAAGCTCACGTGACAAGTAATGTCGTCACCTATATTAAGCACTTTCACATAGTCTCGTAGATATGTTTTCCAATAACTTGGTACATAACTTCCTTATACTATTTGAGCGTTGCAAATAAATCCATCCAGAAAAATATAAATTTCTGCAAATCATAGTTTTTAGGCTCTCTTTGGTTGAACATATTATATTCATCTAGGTGAACGTGTAAAAAAAATCAACGAAAATTGATAGAGGAAAGAGATTAAACTAGAAATGCCCCCATAGAAGACTTGGTGACATAGCATGGATAGAAATCATTTATTTGTTGCTGAGTTTTCAGTTAGGCATTACCCGTGAAAAATAAACACCTGCTCGATAACAAAGAAATGGTTTCTATTATGCTATGTCGCCAAGTCTTTTATGGGTAGGAAGAATTGCAGGATGAACATTTATCTCGTTTCAAGAAGAAATTGAAATTAGTAAACTCATGTGATATTTTTCTAACTTTAGAGATGACACTAATGTCTTCAGAAATCTCAGGACAATTGAAAGCTATATTTGATATAATAATAAAACAAGTTCATGTCATAAGGAAAAATGAGATATGAGATATAACAGTGAATGTAAGTTGGTACTATATTTTTTAGCTTAATTTCTTTGTTCGATCGAATTTCGTTGATTTGTTTTATATTCTTTCACAATTTAGCCAAGATAAATACAATAAGTTCAAAACCAAAGGGACTGAAAAATATGATTTGCTGAAGTTCATATTCCCTTCGGGGGGAGGGGGGGGGGGGGGGGGGGGGGGGGGGGGGGGGGGGGGGGGCTATTTTCATATGAATTTACCTGTAACACCAAAATAGGAAAAAGAAGTTATGTGCGAGGTGATTGGAAAAAATACATACAGACTATATGAAAGTGCTTCATATAGGTGACGACATTACTTGTCATGCCAGTACACTTTCATGGATTTTGTACCTTAAATTGGTGGTCAGGAGAGTCTGGAGGAGGTTGCGGAAACATTCCCGTAAATGATTCTATTTAGGGTGGTAAGACTATTAGTTTTTGAATTTTCTACCAATTAGACTTGATTGATATTTATTGCCTTAGTTAGTTTCACTTTTCTTGTATTAACTATTATAATTAATTTTTTGGATTACTTTATTTTTTTCTAGGCATGATTAATTATTATTTTAAGTAAGACATAATTTATTCATTTAGATTATGTTAAATATTGGTGACGGCAGTCTTTAAGAAAATATATGATTTCTGTAGTTTGAAGAGATGGAGCATAGAGGGGCAATGCAAAAGTAACTATAGTTTCAAAGGAAAGTACTTAACTTAACTAGACAAGGAGTCACAACGTAAGCTATTAAATGTGCAATTTATAATTATGCGACGGAAATCTAATTACTATCATATTCTATAACAATAAATTCAGGATAATCTCACATGTGAGGCATGGAAAGGTAATGTTTACGTAGAAAAATATATTACTCTTATTGAAAGATGGACTTGAAATATATGATGTTTTTTGTGAATTAAAATAAAGGGATAATCACGCTTTGCAAAGAAACTTTACAAAGCAAAGAGAATCAAGGGTAAAATTGTAAAAGATTAACTATTCTTAGGAATTATACAGTATATAAAAAATTTGATAGAACAAAGTGAAACCAAACAACCGACTATAAATCATCCCACTATAATTAAACCCAATATTACTAATGCATGTATAATTAGTTTTCGAACCGAACGACTCTTACTTGTATAGGACTTGAACTACACATACAGAGAGAAAATCCTCCTTAAAAATAGCAAATATCTACGTTTAGTAAGGGTATTTACATCCTTCATACTGCTTCAGTTTCCTACATTTTATCCAACACCAATATGGGATTTTACGTTTATTCATCGGTGGAAGATGTAGGACCTGTTCTCTTGTGTCTTTCCAGATTTTATTTGCACGTTCTCTATCATATCTAAATCAATTCCTCCCCCCTCCCCAATATCTCAGTATAATGAAGGCGACAAAGATTGTTGTTATTTGTTTAATATAGTACCACATGATCAAACACATGCAATGGAATTTTAAAGTCTCACTAGCTCACTTTTGTCAAGAATCATACTTGTGTCCTCCTATTGAATTAGAGAAAAGAGAGTGCAATTGTGACCTGTTCAATTGAAACTAGCAACTAAATGGATATACTAATTTCTCTCCTTGCTTCTTTCATCAAAGTTTGCTTTTACCAATGTCTGGCCAGCAAATGTGCAACTGCATTCCCTTCCCATGGAATATGAAGGACTTGCGGATAACCAAGAAGTGTTAGTATGCAGGTTTATCATTTGACAATAAGTCAAGCACAACCTTGCAATTAGTTTCAATAACTAAGGTTAGAAGTTAAGCTGAAAATCATTTTTAGCCCATATGCCAGAGTTAGCAGTTCAGCATGAGTGACATTTCTTGCAGTTGTGAAGCTTGAAGATCCTTTTAACCAGTTACATTAGAGTCTCTGAAGACTCATAGCTCTCATGTTTTTCCAATCGAGTCTTGTTGATAAGTAGGAAAGTTTTGTAGGCCGACTCACACTTGTGACATTACCAACAAAATTGATTCTCCTAAAATATGGTGAGCAACTCTATGTGCATCCCTCGGCAGATCATTTCCTCTATTAAGCTTATTATAGAGGGAATATTTACTAGCTCACTGAATACTGGTGGAACTCCCTTGATAAGGGAGACTTTAAGAAAGGTCATTCAAGTGTAAATTGGTTGAGTAAATCGCTCTACCTATGAACCTTACCATAACTTAAAGCCATATATTAGGGCTTACTACCTCTACAGATTTGGGGTTTTTGTTGTGAAGAATGGATGCTTGTAGGATTTGTATTTTTGGTGCAAGCTGTTGGTTTTATTAATTAAAACAAAAGAGGTATGAATGGAAAATGGTGGAGAAATAAATGGAGGAAAATGAAATTTTGAATTAGTCCCTTTTACAAAGGAACTTTATCCTTCATTCGATAGGATGAGGAAAATTCATGTGCTTATATATAGAAGCACTTCTTCTAGCTATTAAAGAGTTTAGAAGAGAGCAAGTCTCGCGTTGTTGTCAGCTCGGCTCGGCTTGGATTCAGATTCGGATCCGATCATTGATATGATGATTGATAATTTTTTGGACCAAACTTATTTTTCATTTCGGTTCTTTAATATTTCTTTTCCTAATATATTTGCGCGAATAATATTAATTTGTAATTTTGATGCATTATTTTCCAATGGTTGAATTCGCGCCCAAATATTCCGTCTAACGGAAATTCAAACTTTATGTCGGATAGATACCTCTTCAAACGAACATGATCCTTTGAGTTGGGACTCAAATTTGTTGGCTATAAATAGAGAGGCTCAGCCTTATTTTTTCACCACCGAATCTGAAAATCTCTCCCTTCTATCTTCTGCTTTCTGCATTGTTTTTCAATGCAAAAACGCAAGCATTTTATGTGATTTGCTCTGCCATTTGAGATCACCTAATTCTGTAATTTAAAGTGCCGGGCTATCACAGGATAGTTATTATGTTCTATCTTGGGAGGAATTAATCCTAAACCTTGGATAACTATGAGAGGATTAAATTCCTTAAGGACGCACAAGAAACTTGTGAGCTCGAAATTTTCTGTTTTTGTTTTCTTAAACTAACGTCGTCTGATAGTCTGGTTTTGAATACTGAATACTAACATAAGCAAAGTGTAGAAGAAAGCTTATTTCGGTACTTGAAAGTTTTGGATATGCGGAGTTGATTGTAACAGGCTAACACAGCTATCTCAAAACTCTTTGTTTGTACATTGTTGTACCTTCTTGGTACTTTCTTCAACAAAATTAACTTACCTTATCTTTTCAAAAAAGAAAAAAGATGATTGAGGTAGTGTCGAAATTGAAACAAAAGATGTACAAACCATTACCGTTTAATGTAATTTTGTGGTTCATTTTTTTGGGAAGGTTCATAACTTGCTATAGGCAAAATAGTTTTGAAAGTAATTAGTTGAAATTGTTGCTCTACTGTTAATGTTTGTAGCTGTAAGCATTATTCATTTCATTTGTGCTGAATTAGTGGAAGTTCATATCCAACATAAGCAACAATTATTGATTTAAGCCTTGAAAATGCAAGTGAAAGTGAAATAGGTGCCAAAAATAAGCTTAGAATGCAATTTAAAATTGCAATTTGCCCAGTCTTCACCGTTTGATTCGCCGTTTGGAAATGGTGCCCAAGGTTTCCTTATGGACCTACTGAAATACGCACAGTACCCACCGTTTAAACGGCCGCTCAAACGATGGGAAAATTTGAGCTCCTTTCTTCTGCACTGAAAGACTGATCCACAAATACAATTTTTGTCTTTCTTGTGTTGCTGTTAACTACAAATCAACTGCAAACACTACCCAAATATTCTCTCTGTTCACTTTTATTTTCTAAAATGGACTTTGTAGGGAAATTGAAAAAGAAAAAAGAGAATTGTTTGAAACAAAATACTAGAACTTAGAAAGAAAGTTATATATATTAGAAAAAAATTGATATTCTTCACTAGTAGTTATAGATCGAATAAAAACTGTAGACAATAAATTGCGGAGAGAAAATAAAATCAAGCCGAAAAATATCGCAACATTCGTAGTATTTTATTTCAAATGTTTGAGTGTTACAATCTTTATGAATCCTCTAATTCTTCTTTTCAATAGTAAATAAATTCAAGGGCATTTGAGCTTGATCTTGAATCTATATTTGTTTCCACGAACGATGACTTGAATTCAACTAGCACGAACTTTGATTTGAACTCGTACTCCTCGAATCTTGACTTGTTCTTCGTTCTTGAGCTTGAACTTGATTTGTTCTTCGTTCTTGAGCTTGAACTTAATTGCTTGAACTTGAATTTGATTTGTTCTTCGTTCTTGAGTTTGAACTTAACTGCTTGAAACTTAAAACTTGTAGAGAAATTTGAGGCCTTTGATCCACGAGCTCTCTCTTGCTTCTTGTTATAACTTCTGGTGCCTTTTCTGAGTTAAGAAGACCCTTATTTATAGTTGTGAGAGGGAAGAGTTATGATAAGAACAAGCTCTTTCCGGCAAATCAGATTTAAGAGTGACAAAGCCGTATTTGATTGACCCTCAGTTCTGAATCACAAGTAATATGCACACCGCCAATCGAAACATTCCATTTTCTTCTTTCAAATATTTTCTTTTAATTACAATACGTAATGATAGACATAGCTATCTCCATAGAATTTCTCAATACTAGTGTTCACACAAGTACATTTTTGAGTTACGAAACTCACCCGAGAGTAGAGCATATTACAAAAAATTTATTAGTTATGCATAACCGTATTAAGTTCAAGAAACCATCACTTTATAATAATTAGAGATTGTTCTTGTAATGACACCATTTAATGTAACGCCCTCAGCTATACCATAGAAAATATACCAACAGGGTGGGTCTCCACCTTTAGGAGTCTGACCTCCACCTTCGACATGTAAGTTGAGTTGTAACTGCAATGGGGCACGTAGCCTGAGTGTTCTGATAAAATATGACTCTCCCAAGTCTAGGACAATTTCTATCGCTAGCCGAAATGAAGTATCAACCTGCCCTGAGTCGCACAAAATTTTACAATCATAATTGAGTCCTTTAATGAGTTTGGGGACTCGCCCTCTGGCTATATGAACCAAAGTAGGAGTATGACAGGATAACTTATCAAACCTGATGGCATGTTCTGACATTGTCATCGTGACCTGACGTAATCGTTCAAACCCAAAGCGCCACGCAAAATGGAAAGTTCGAGAAACAAACTCTTTCAAATGCATTATGAGAACTGAGTCAAATAGTTGGTGTTGCAATGACTGTTCGTCCTCTTCGTAGGCTTGCCTCAACCACCGGCGACCAATTTATTCTTTACCATGTTGACTCAACACCGCTGAGCTACCCCACTTATTCATGTACCCTTCGTTATTCCTTGGGGTAACTCTTATCCTTATTGATGAACAATGACCCCAAAGGTAGAGCTCTAAACAGATAAACCTTGGCACGAACCATATAGTCTAGAAGCTTGTCAACCACTGTACTCCCTCTGGAGCACCCCAAAATCCGCAACCGTGACTTTCACGCTGAGTAAACCTTCTGTAGATTTAAAGTTGTCTATATAACTCCTTTGGTATGAGGTATATGGTTATTAAAGAGGCAGACATATCGCAAGTCCAAGCTTCATCTCTTGCAAAATCTCAAGCCTTATACATTCCAAGCCAAAATCGATATATCAAATGACCCCACAATCTATTCCTTGATAGTGGACTTCCCCACTTGGCACGAAGTCATAGGTCACAATGCCTGATAATCCATAATGTTAAACTTCACAACTCATATAATCAAACCTGATGCTTTCAACTATTCCCTTGTTATGCAATACTGGGGTAGCAATAAATCCTTATGGGATATGGACTAGTCCAACCTGTACCATTTGAGTTGGAACCTCCGCGTCTATATCCATTTGAGATTGTACGATAGTTGTTGATGTTCGAGCTTTAGACTGAGCTCTGCTTCTGTCTCTTCCCTTGATCGTAACTGTCATTGGGGCTTCATCTCTTGTCCGGTCGTAGACGCTTTGCGTGTTATCGAGATTTGTGAGAGGACAAATAATACACAAGTTCAATCATCACTGGTAGAATAAATTCGCACGATAGAGTAGAATAGAAGTGAAATTGTTCCTAACTTCATAGCCTCTGAGAGATAAGTACAAACGTCTCTGTACCGATCCTTCAGACTCTACCAAGTTTGTTCGTGAATTGTGAGACCTAAGAAACCTAGTGCTTTGATACCAACTTGTCACGACCCAAATACCCAACCTTAGGAATCGTGATGGCGCCTAACACCACAATTGCTAGGCAAGCCAATGCTAGAATTCGAGTAGCTAATTTTCTTTGATTATTTTTTCAAGCATCAATAAGTAAATTTAAAGTAAATTAATTTAAATAATTTCCACAGATAAAATAATATACAATTAAATAAAAATGATCCACGAACTAATTATATAAATAGATCTAGAACTACCCTAGAGTCTGGTGTCACAATTCACGAACGACTAAAGAATACTACAAATACTGAGCTGAAAGAAATAATGTAACTGTTCTGAATAAAATAAAACATCATTTATGGAAATAGGAGAAGACTCTCGGGATCTGCAAATGCCGGCAGATATACCTCGTGTCTTCGAATAAATGAATAGCCGCTCTAAATATCTCTACTGCTGATTAATACCTGGATCTGTGCAAAAGAGCACAAAGTGTAGTATCAGTACAACCGACCTCATGTACTGAGTAAGTGTCGAGCCTAACCTCGACGAAGTAGTGACGAGGCTACGACGGGGCATTAACAACATATAACCTGTGACAATTATATATAGAATAACGCAATAAAATAATTCTATACGAACAAGAATAAAATATAACTGAGACAATAATTATAAAGAAAGAAGGAAATATAACCAATAATTAAGTACTGCAACAACAATGAAATAACTCAGCCGCCTTTTCCAGGTCTCAGCTATAACCAATACTTAAGTAAATCTCCAAGTTTCCAAACTTTACTTTAAAATAATCGCATGTACTAAATGTGAGAAAAACCCATAGAATAAAACAAAAATTTCCAAATCATTTAAAGTTTAAAAATCAATAAAAACATCTTTATTCACTGTTTTTACAATCTTGTTGCGGCGCGCAACCCGATCAATTATCCACCCTTATCACACTAACTATTTACTCTTATCACACCAATTATCCACCCTTATGACATCAATTATCCACCCTTATCACACCAACTATCCACCCTTATCACATCAATTATCCACCTTTATCGCACCAATTATCCACCCTTATCACACCAATTATCCACCCTTATCACACCAATTTTTTATTCAAAAGTTTCAGGCAGAAACAAGATAGCCCGTAAGCTTTAAACAACAACAATGTAAATAGTCAAAGTAACTGACATGAGTATATATATATATATATATATATATATATATATATATATATATATATATATATATAATTTTAACATAGTGTCAAACTGCTCAACATTTCTGTTCCCCCAAGAGAACCAAAGACACAACCAAGTCATGGAAACAATAGCTAACAAAGAACAATTAAGACCGAGATCAATTAAATTGGGAACGGGGAAAGGATCATGTTTAACAGGACATTTGGGTGGTGCATAGATACTCGTCACCTCACCTATACACCACTCCCATGCATTTCACATAGCAAACAAGTTGGGATTCCTATTCCCTCTTGTCAAAGTTAGACCAAACACTTACCTCAATTTCGCAGGCCACTCACTGCTGAATTACAGCTTTTCCTTTTGAATCTTGCTCTAACTTGATCGAATCTAATCATAATTAACTCAATATCATTAATTAAGGATAAGGAACTAACTTTATTGAAAATTATAATTTTTCTTAAGTTTTCTAAAAAAAGTGAAAACCCAACCCTGGGCTCGCTTGGTCTAAACTCGGGGTTCGGACCAAATTACGTTTACCCATTCACCCACGAACCCAAATATACAATTAGTTTCGAAATCCGACCTCAATTTGAGGTAAAGATTCGATTTTTACAAAATTCCCTAATTCTACCGAAACCCTCACTTTTTTACCATGAAATTCTTAGTTTTTTTATTTAAAAATGATGAAAAATAATGAGTAATTGAAAGAGTAAAGTTTAGAATTGATTAACTATGGCTTGGGGATGATATTTGGTGAAGGAATTCGTTCCTAGGGCTGTGGGGTTCGAAAATTTGAAGA
>ML242694.1:2403-14313 GCA_005239495.1 Nicotiana undulata | reverse complement strand
TACCGCAACAGAAAGTTGAGTCAAGATTAATGAGTGAAATGCGGTCAGATATGCGACCGCATACGCAAATGCGGTTCGCATTTGAGTCGCATCACCATCTGATACCTGAAGCTACATTGTTAATGCGACGCACGAATGCGATCGCATATAACTAATGTGTACCGCATCTCTCAAATGCGACGACCCTCTGGGACCTAGGGTTTTGATGTGCGACAGAAAGAGTGAAGATGCGAATCGCATCCCTGATATGCGACAGGGATGCGATCACATATCAGCCCGACGGGGGTGTTTTTGTCCACTTTTCACTCGAATTTTTGGCCCTCTATAAAAAGCATACCTTGGCAACATCTTAGGCATCGATTGGAACTCAATTTTTATCTATTAGAGATCGATCTTTGAACATATTTTCAGATTTGTAAATATATTTTGAGTAGAGAACAACAAGTTTTGAAGCTAGGGATTTGCACACACACTTGGGTCTTGAAGATTTCGCCATTGTGGTTAAGGATTTCTTACCCATTTATGTTTATTTCTTCATTTCTTTGTTTTGTATTTAATATCTAAGTGTGTAGTATTTTTCCAACACTTGAATATGGTTTATGGGAATATTCATGTTTAAAGTGTGGATTAAATACCTTATTGTGCTTATGTATTGAATGATTTTCATATATTTTTGAAGTGGGTGTTTGTTATTTTAATTATTCTTGTTCTTTAATGTTTCCAAAGGGATTAGCTAACCCTAGGACTCGCCCATTAACTCCGAATTAATTTTGGAAAAGATTATTTGGGGTTGGGAAAGATTAATTAACAAGAACTTGAGGATTTAACCCTCATTTTATAGATTCGACCTAGGGATAGGATTGAACTACTTGTAGCCAAACTCGGAAGTGCTTAATCTCCTAATTGGGTTAGGGATAATTCAATTAGGAAGTCTTGTTAGTCTTTGGGAAAAGCTAATTAAGAAATGTTATCCGTGGCTAATTAACATTACCCGCTCATATTTGTAAAATCGTGAAATACATTGGATCGTTACTCGAGTGTAATACCCGAAGCATCGATACTTGTTGCCATCGATCATTTTAATTACTTTCTAGGTTAGTTTATATTTTCGCATTTAGTTATAAACAATTATCAAAAACCCAAAATCATATCTGTTTGGAACTGCACGATAAGTGATAATTCTCTAGCATTCCTAAACACCCTCATATTGTTCTCTGTGGGATTCGACCCCAGCGTTGTTGGGTTACTATATTTGATAACGATCGCTTACATTCTTTTAAGGTGTAAATTGAGCGTATCATTTACACACTTGAGAATATGGGAGGAACGAGCAGAAAGATGCACCTAAGCCACTTGTTGTTGAGACTCGCATTGACGATCTCTGGAGGAAGATATAAGAAAGGGAGTACTCTGTTGTTGACCACCTGAACAAGACTCCTACTCAGCCATCTTATCACTGCTGCGAAACTCAGACGCGCACAAGAATTCTTTGATAAAGGTGTTAGGTGAAGCTTATGTACTCGTCGGTATCACTAGTGGAGAGATGGATAACATGGTCAGACAGGTACTGTAGAGCCACAAAATTACTTTCAACAAAGATGAGTTACCACCAGAAGAACTGAGTCTTAATAGGGCGTTGCACATCACGGTGCAATACGAGGACAAATTCATCTCTAGGGTCTTGATAGATGGAGGTTTGAGTTTGAACATATGCCCCTTGATTACTCTAAAAAGATTGGGTAAAGGCCTGCACGAGATAAGAATGGGAAGCATGAATTGGAGGGTGTTTGATGGAGCTTATAGATCCACAATCGGAGAAATCCAACTAGATCTATAGATGGGTCTAACTTGGTTTGATGTTGAGTTCCAAGTGCTAGATATATCTGCTACATACAATCTATTATTGGGACGTTCATGGATACGTGCAGCCGGGAAATGGCTTCAACTCTATATCGGGTTGTGAAGTTGGAGTGGAATCATCAGAAGGTAAATCATTCATAGAGACAGGAGCAACCCTACCTACACCAATCAGACCGTTCAAGTCATCGAAAATAGGAGAAAGTTGGGCGGAGAAGCATATCATAATATCGAACGGGTAACGCAATTGAAAAGGATCAACGGTGGTGTAAGAAGATAGAAAACATATTCTTGTGGATGGGATTTGAACCAGGCAAGGGTCTTGGCGGAAAGCTTCAGCGGATCACCAAACGCATACAACCACAGTATCATGGCACGACCTTTGGACTTGGATATGAGTATACATGGGAAGAATATCATGATTGGACACCTCCATGGTATGCCCCTTATTATCCGCTGGAACAACCCGTACCACCTTTACACGAGACATTCCAAGAGGATGATGTTGAGATCCAAGTGCTAGATATATCTTCCTCGATCTATAGATGGGTCCTACTTGGTTTGATGTTGAGTTCCAAGTGCTAGATTTATCTGATACATACAATCTATTATTGGGACATCCATGGATACGTGCAGCCGAGACAGTGGCTTCAACTCTGTACCGGGATGTGAAGTTCGAGTGGAATCATCAGGAGGTGATCATTCATAGAGATGGGAGCAACCCCATCTACACAAATCAGATTGTTCGAGTCATGGAAAACAGGAGGAAGTTAGGCGGAGAAACAAATCACAGCATCGAACAGGTGAACGCAATTGAAAAGGATCGATGGTGGTGCAAGAACTTAGAAAAGATATTGTTGTGGATGGGATATGAACCAAGCAAGAGTCTTGGCGGAAATCTTCAGGGGATCACCAAACCTATACAACCACAGTATCATGGCACGACCTTTCAACTCTTATATGAGTATACATGGGAAGAATATAATGATTGGACACCGCTATGATATGCCCCTTATTATCCGCAGGAACAACCCGTACCACCTTTGCACCATACATTCCATCAGGCTGACATGATGTGGGGATCAAAGGAAGATAAGGTTTTGACCGACATGAGGAAGCTGCTTCTAGACGAAGAATACATGGACTGAAGTGCAATAGTTGAAGAGTAGGAGGATGAGTAGGAGGAGGAGGAGGAGGAGGAGGATGACCTTACCATTCAGACAAGGGAAGAGGGAGTTGTTCTCAAAAACTAGACCGCTGCACCGTCCCGGACTCGCCGAGTTCCTGGCATAATTATTACATATCCCGATGAACCTATGACTCTGAAATGTAATGAGACAACACAACATAAGGACAGTGATTCGGAAGATCTAGAAGTTGATACAAAACATGAGGAAATCGTCAAAGAAGTAGAAATTTTTGAAAACAAACTAAAGTCTAATCTGGAAGAAACTGAGGCAGTTAACTTGGGGGATTCAGAAATAGTCAAGGAAACTTGTATAATCATTCATCCATCACCGTAACAGAAAGAAGGGTATATCAGGTTCCTAAAGGAGTATGAGGACATCTTTGCATGGTCTTATAACAATATGACTGGTTTGGGCACATACTTAGTAGCTCACAAGCTACCCACCAATCCCATGTGTCTGCCGGTAAAGTAGAAGCTCAGAAAGTTCAAGCCATGTATGAGTTTGAAGAATAAAGAGGAGGTCACCAAGCAAATCAAAGCCAAGTTTCTCCTAGTGGTCGAATACCCAACCTAGTTAGCCAACATAGTGTCAGTTTAGAAGAAATATGGGAAAGTTAGAGTATGTGTCGATTACTGAGATATGAACAGAGCAGGTCCTAAGGATGATTTCTCGCTGCCCAAAGCACACATATTGATTGATAACTGTGCCAAGAATGAACCCAAATCCTTTGTGGATTGTTTCGCATGATACCACCAGATTTAGATGTATGAAGAGGACGCCGAAAAGACCGCCTTATAACACCATGGGGAACATATTTCTATAAAATTATGTCGTTTGGTTTGAAAAATGTTGGGGCCACCTACATGTCTTCCATAACAACTATCTTCCATGACATGATACATAACGAAAAAGAGGTGTACGTGGATGATGTTATCATCAAATCTAAAAAGAGTTCAGATCACATAACAGGCCTGAAGAAACTTTTTGATCGGCTTGGAAAATACAACTTGAAGTGGAACCATGCCAAATCTGCCTTCGGATTCCCTGCTAGAAAGTTGTTAGGTTTCAATGTCAGTCACTGGGGTATCGAGTTAGACCCGTCAAAAATCAAAGATATCCAGGACTTGCCACCGCCAAAGAATAATGTGATGAGTTTGCTAGGGCTCCTTAATTACATCAGCCATTTTATAGCATAATCAGCAGTGATATGTGAGCCAATCTTAAGAATGCTGGGGAAAGATGTTTCGACAAGCTGGCTGGAGAATACCAAAAAGCCTTCGACAAAATCAAAGAGTATTTATCCTAACCGCCCGTGTTGGTCCCACTAGAACTAGGAAGACCTTTGTTGCTTTTATTTGTTTGTGTTGGATGGGGACTTTTGTTGTGTTCTAGGAAAACATGATGAAACTTCAAGGAAGGAATAAGCGATATATTATATGAGCAAGAAGTTCACACCTTACGAAGCCTGGTACTCTTTATTGGAACGCACTTGCTGTGTTTTGACATGGATAGCCCAGAAGTTGAGAACTTATTTCTGTGCGTACACTATATATCTCATATCAAGGATGGATCCACTAAAATACATCTTTCAGAAACACATGCCTACAGGTAAGTTAGAATAGTGGAAGATATTACTGAGTGAGTTCGACATCGTCTATATAACTCAAAAGGCAGTCAAAGGGAAAGCATTGGCGGATCACTTGGAAGAAAATCTAGTAGACGGAGAATTAAAAATGTATTTTCCTAATGAGGAGGTATCGTTTGTAAGAGAATATGATACCAAGCCATACGATGGTTGGAGGATGTTCTTCGACAAAGCATCAAACTTCCATGGAGTGGGTATCAAAGCTTTCTTAGTATCAGAAACCGGTCAACACTATTTAGTATCCGAAAAACTCAAGTTTCCATGCACCAACAATATGGCATAATGTGAGTCCTTCATCTTGAGACTTAGGTTGTCCATTGATATGAACCTTCACGAGTTGCTGGCAATCGGAGATTCATATCTATTGGTCCACCAATTTCTAGGTGAATGGGCTACGAAGAACACGAAATTATTTCCATACTTGCACTGTGTACAAGAGGTGATCAAGAGATTCACAAAAATAGAGTTCAACCATGTTCCGAGGATTCATAATGAGTTTTAGATGCATTAGCCACTTTATCCTCCATGATACAACACCCAGACAAGAATTTCATCGATCATATCCTAATAGGAATTCATAAGAAGCCAGCTTATTGTGATCATGTTGAGGAAGAAATTGACAGAAAGCCGTGGTTCCACGACATCAAGGAATACTTAGAAAGGGGAGAATATCCAGAGCACGCTCCACACACATAGAAGCGCACACTTCGAAGATTGGCCAACCATTAATAGCATGATATTTCTGGATGACTATAGAAACTGACTGCATCAAATATGTTCAGAAGTGTCACCAATGCAAGATACATTGTCACGACCCAAAAAGCAACCCGATCGTGATGGAGCCTATCGTGGAACTAGGCAAGTCTATACACTTAACCAATTTGTTCTCTATCATGACAATGTTTAAATATAAACCTTTTTCATCAAAGAGGACGAGAGAAAAGATAAAATCAATTCCAAAATATTGTAAAAAGAGAAAATCCCAAAATCTGGTGTCAATAAGTCATGAGCTATACTACAATTGAGCCAAAATACGTCAAGACAACAATTTTCTGAGGAATAATTAACAAAATACACATAGGAAGATAGGAGGGTCTGCGAACAGGCATCTACCTCGTCATCTCCGATAATGATCCACATAAAAAATGATCAACTGTCAATACCATGGCCAGGGATACCTGAATCTGCACACAAGGTGTAGGGGGTAACGTGAGTACACCAACTTAGAAGTAATTAACACAAACTATGGGCTGAAAGGTAGTGACGGACTAAACCTCAGTGGACGTATCAAGAATCAGTGTACAATTATTTATGCATGTTTGCAATTATCTAACAGATAATAAAACATGGTAAGTTTAGGTACGAACAGTAAACCATGTATAACTCAATATACTCTACATGCCGATATATCAACTGTATGAAAATGCTTATAGTGCTCCCACTCTTATATGCAAATCCACTCAGTACTGTATAAGGCTCGCGACCCTGGGAAGATTCATCCCGGAATATATACACATGAAACACTAGTCACTCAGTATTCAGGAAGGCCGACCCAACCATATGGAGAAGATCCATCTCCAGATAATGATACACCTCACAACCACTCGGTACAGTATATGGCTCAACGACCCAGGGAAGATCCATCCCATAATACGTATACACATGACTAACATCACTCGCTCAGTACCGAGGAACAAGCCAATCTAGCCTCATGGAGAAGATCCATCTCCAAGTATGAACACTTCGGACAAGATCCATGAAGATCCATCCCTCAAATATCACTGTGCTCACTGGGGGTGTAAAGACTCCGGAGGGGCTCCTCTTAGCCCAAGCGCTATAACAAGCCAACGAAGGCATAATCAATATCTCGTTGTGGCGTGCACCCCGATCCCATACTTTCACTCAATATCAGGCTCTCGGCCTCACTCCTTCATCACTCTCCAGTCTCTCTCACATGGGCTCACAATGAATGAACTAGCTCGGATCAATGATATAATGCATCAAATCAACATTCACTGAGACTGAGACATGATATGATATGCTATGACAGGACTGAGTATATAATATCAATGAAACACATGAGATGTGTTACGCCCCGCAGTATTAAGTAGATGGTATGCTCTGCAGCAATATATATTGCGGTGATGTTACGCTTCGCGGTATTAAGCTACGGCGATGCTGCACCCTGAAGTACTGTACATTGAATTTGTCATAAGGTAATTCACATCGGTCCAAGTAAAAGATTATTTGGAGATCATAAGGATTATGTTATTTCACGAGTGATGAATAAATTTGTGAAGGTAAGAGGGTAAGTAAAATCGAAGAAAATGAATTTTGTTGAACTTGACATTTTGGGATAAAATATGGCCCGAGCTAAAATACACGGTATTTATGAATGAGTGCCATACAAAGTACTACATGACCATAAGGTGTACAAGGTATGTTAAAAGAGAGTAGTATTTAATTAAGTAATTTGGGGCATTTTTTAAATTATCCGGGTAATAGGTTAATTACCGGGTAAGGGGACATTACCCAATTAACTAATAAACGGATAAAAAAAACTTAATAATTATCCCCACCCCACGTGGCACAAGTCCACTATATGAGAAAATGATTCATGTTGATTTAAGAGTAGGTGGCTGCCAAGGATTTAAAGGAATTATTAAATCAAGCAAGACTTAGTAAATGTCTGTTTTTCATGATTCATTGAGACAAAAGCAGAATATCTTGAGTCAAAATAGAAATCATATCTCCATTTCCATTTTGGAAAGGAGTAACGTAGTCATTCTGCAAAAGCAAGAAAATCTTCCTTCTTCAAATACTGTAACGTCAAAGAACATAGACATTTTCATTTTCAAACCCAAATGATACTTCAAGAATCAGAAACGTTTTCTTCCTAAAATTTCAACCAAAGGAACGTTGGAATAAGTTTTATGTTTAAATCCATTCTTCAGTTCAAGAATGTTCAAAGCAGAACAAGTTCGTCCAAGATTTCAAGGGATTCAAGTGTAATTTCGTTCATATTTTGCAGAAACATGTATGTTAAGGTTATCCCTTCTTTCTTTTGGCATGGTCCAAATTATACTGAAGAAACGAGAAAATAAACAGTTTTTATAAATTACTCTATTCATAGAAATAGTAGGGGTATCTATATTCTTGATTCCCCATGAGAATTATTATTATTTTCTGTCCATGAGTCTCAGAATAAAACGCAGTTGGAAAAGTTTATCCGGAAGTAATATTGAGATTATTACGTACTTTTCATACATGTGCATTGACCCATGACCAGATGGCGTTATATACGCACCACCACTTGATCAGCTGGTATATGATGATGATGTTGCCCACAATGGCTGAAATATGATTCAAACGGTGTCATATACGCGTATATATATATATATATATATATATATATATATATGTGTGTGTGTGTGTATGTATGTATATATATATATGATTCAAACGACGTTATATACGCGTATATATGTATGTATATGTATATGGGATATGGGAAAGGTTATGGCATTATATACGCACCACCACCTGATCAGCTGGTATACGACGATGATTTTGCCCACGGTGGCCGATATGATATGACGGGATGCCCTTAGAGGCTGATGATGTTATAAAACATATACCTATGCATGACATGACATTCATACGCATATGCATGATGCTAAAAGTGATTTATTATTTACAGAGTTATCCATACATACAGATTGAGTCAATTACTCTATATCTCTTACATGTCTCTTATGTATTTATTTATGTGCTTTACATACTCAGTACATTATTCGTACTGACGTCCCTTTTGCCTAGGGACGCTGCGTTTCATGCCCGCAGGTCCCGATAGACAGTCGAGAGCCCTCCGAGTAGGATATCAGCTCAGCGAAAGATGTTGGTGCGCTCCATTTGCTTCGGAGTTGCTTGTTTGGTTAGTATGATTTAGACGTGTATTATTTGGTATGGCGGTACTCTATCCCGATCTTTATGACATTTATGTACTCTTAGAGGCTTGTAGACATATGTCGTATACGTGAAAGATTGTACAACCTTGTCGGCCTATGTTTTGAGTTTATAAATTAAGGTTGGCCTATTAGGCCCGTGTGGCACGTGTATATGATGATGTAATGAGAAAGATACATTACGTTGGTACTCGGTCGAGTAAGGTACCGGGTGCCCGTCGCGGCCCATCGGTTTGGGTCGTGACAAGATGACAACAATAAATGACTACTCGGGTCTTAATAGTGTCGGCGTGAAGGCTTAACATAATATCTAGCATGGTTTCTATCATGTTTGCATATAAACGACCACTCGGGTCTTAACAATATTGGCGTGAAGCCTTAATATATAATTTATCATGATTTCTAACATGTTCGCATTAATCACATTGATAGAAGCACATTTATCATCAGGGAATAATCACTAAACGGTGACATGGGATGAATCAGGTCACAAGTCTCACCGTGCACACCTGTCACTTGGCATGTGCGTCACCAATTCTAATCACATAACAAGTAGTTCGGTGTTTCGAACCCTTACAACCAATTTTGGAAACATTACTTATCTGAATCAAGCCAAAACTCTACTCCGAGATGCTCTCGACACTCTCCTCAGCTACAAATCCCCCGAATCTAACCAGAATCAGATTTACATCATCAATATATTCTAAGGATCAATGCCCATTCGAAAATTATCAAATTTAACCAAAAATCCCGAAATTGGCCAAACCCGACCCTCAATCCCACGTATCGGATTCTGATAAAAAACACAAAACTTGAAACCTTACACTCTCACGAGTTTGTACATACCAAATTTGCTCAAATCCGACAACAAAATCTCGTTCAAAACCTCAAAAATCCACCTCAAGAACACTTCCTCTTTTTCCCAAATATTTCACCCCAGGTCACAAATTAGATGATGAAATGAAAGACAGAATCATGGGACTTAGCCAGAACCAAGTAAGAATCAATTAACCCAATTCTTTCCTTGAAATATCTCCCAAGATTCGCCTCTACCCAAGCTCCAATTCGTCAAAAATGGGAAATGGGATGAAGTCTCTTTATTTTATAACTTAAAGTTTCTGTAAGGCTGCCCTTGATTATGAACCACCCCGAGGTCGAACTACCAATGGGTACCCCCGAGGTTGAACTACCCATGAGTACCCCCGAGGTCGAACTACCCCCGAGTCCCCCTAGGGTGATTTTTTGACAGATGCAGCAAAAACCAGAATACTCACACCAGCAGATATCAGCCATCAACCAACGTTCAAAAATGATCAGTTAACCATCTGAAACTCACCCGAGGCCCCCGTGACCTCAACTAAACATACCATCAAGTCCCAAAACATCATACGAACTTGGTCGAACCTTCGAAAAACTCAAAACAACATCAAAACACCAAATCACCCCATGATTCAAGCCTAGGGATTTTCAAACTTCCGAAACTCACCAATGATGCCGAAACTAACCAAACCTCGTCCGAATGACCTGAAAATAAGCACATACATAAAAAATGACACTATGAACATGTTCCAACTCCCGGAATTCCATTCCGACCCCGATAGCTAATTTTCCACCGCCGACCGGAAATTGCCAAAAACTTAATTTCGCCAATTCAAACCTAATTCTACTCCGGACTTTAAAATAACATTTCGAACACACTCCTAAGTACCAAATAACCTAACAAAGCTATCTAATCCATAAATACCACATTGCGAGGTCATATACCTGTAAGTCAACTTCTAGTTGACTTTTCTAACTGTAAAGCCAACTTAAGAGACTAAATGTCTCATTTCTCTCCACAATCACTCCGAACCCGAACCAACCGACCCAACACAACATAAAAGAGCTGAAAAACACATAAGTTTGCAGAAATAGGGAAAATGGGGCTAATCTCATGGAACGACTGGTCGGGTCGTTACATACATTTTGATATAATACGAGTGCCGCCCAACAAACTCAATCAAACAAGCTCGCCTTGGACCTTCTTTGCTTTGGGTATGGATATCATCGGACCAAATGAACCCGCTGCTTCAAACGAACATAGGTTCATTCTGGTGGCTATAGACTACTTCACGAAATGGGTAGAAGTCGCATCCTATAAGGTTGTAACTTAGAAGATCGTAGCATATTTTGTTCAGGACCGCATCATTTGTCGATTTGGTGTACCTTAGTCAATCATTACTGAAAACATCGACAATCTAAACAGTGACATGATGAAATCCATGTGTGAAACATTCAAAATCAAGAATCGAAACTCTACAACATACATGCCGCAAATGAATGAAGTCGTAGAAACCGCCAACAAGAACATCAAAAACATATTGAGAAAAATGGTAGACAACTATAATCAAATTAACGAGAAGCTACCATTTTCTTTGCTCGAGTATCGCACTACAACTCGTACATCTACTAGGAAACCCCCTGTCTACTGGTTTATGGTATTGAAGTCAGTATTCCTATCGAAGTAGAAATTTGTTCCTTAAGAATCATAAAGAGTGGCAAGGGCTTTACATAAAAAGGTAAGGTCAAGGAAATTCACACCGGGGCTTTGGTATTGAAATGGATCTTCCCACATCGGGACGAAGCAAAGGGGAAATTCTCAACCAACTGGCAAGGCCCTTACATGGATCACCGAGTATTAACAGGAGGAGCACTTATACTTGCAGAAATGGACGAAGAGATTTGGCCAAAACCTACCAATTCGAACGCAGTCAAGAGATACTATGTTTGAGATTATGTTCGCACTTTCTATTAGATATAACTAAACTGCGCTTGACCCGATTCCCATTTAAGAAGAGATACGCAGGCAGACTTGTGGGTTCGGTCACATCATAATAAAATATTCATTCCCCCTATGATCATACACAAGGGCAGGAACTCGAGTTTTCCCGATTTCATCATGTTTGAAAAAACCAAGGAATGTACAACCAGAAGTACGCATTTAAACTGGGGCAGAATTTTGAGGATGATCCTCAAAGGTTGCAATGTCTCAAAAGTGTGTAACGGTCATCAATTCAACAAATTATTTTCTCTCGCGCATTATCCCATATTTAAAAAAACTACACATTTATAAAATATTTATCAAACGTATGTTTTTCAAAACATTTGCTTCCATAGCAGCTAGACGTTACTCGGGGTGACTCAAGTAGGGACGTCAAACAAAAGAAAAGGTGAATCGAGGAATCAAGAGCACGATCCAACCTCCCCCCGCCCC
>MDKH01105082.1:0-14273 GCA_005239495.1 Nicotiana undulata | reverse complement strand
ACCCGTTAACAATTAACCGTAACCGGCCCGGTTTGTAACCCGTCTGGTTCCTAATTTTTCCTACCCAGCCCGGCCCGGCCCGCCCGTTAGCCACCTTTATCTCTACATAACTATAATCTTTTAGGAACTTTCCTAGCAAATCCATAGGCTTCTAGAATCTTCTTAGGAAAACCTCTATATTTCTCTAGAACCTTCTCACAAGTGCTACTCTATTTTATGTGTAAGCTTTCACATGACATTAATATATGTCAAATGACACTTACGTAAAATGATGATATTGCCGGCCATGACATCACAGTCTAAAATATTATTGGAAATGTCAGACCACCGTCTAATATTTTGTATGCGAACTGAAAATTATATGAGCAACATTAAATTTGAGACTAAAATTGTCTGGAATGAGTAATTTCTGAGGGGTTATAATTTCATAGTTTTTCAAATGAGGACAAAATCTAAACATTGGCGGTTGGCCTAAGAAGGGATATTTACGTAAATCAGCTAAGATATCCATTTTGTGGCCCAATCAGATAATGGATTCTGATTTGGGCCAATTATGGGCCTCCTTTTAATTTGTATTGAGTTGGAGGGTAGCCCGTAAAAATTGCGCGGAGCGCTCTATTTGATCGCCCCCATTTAACCTATACTCATATTTTTAAAATTATTTAATTTATACCCTAATTTTTACAACTTCAGGCGCCTCCTTCTTCCTTCTACCTGTGCAAACTTCAGCTTATTTAGTGCTGAGGTTTTTAAAAATGAACTAGCTAAACTTCGGCTTATTTAGTGCTGAAACTTTTACAAAAAAACTAAATAACTTCAGCATCTTCTATTGAAGTTTTTGAAAAAGCTTTATGACAAAACTAATGAATCCAGGTTGAAACTTCAGCTTATTTAGTGCTGAAATTTTTACAAATGAACTAAATAACTTCAGCAGCTTCTGCTAAAGTTTTTGAAAAGCTTTGTGACAAAACTAATGAATCCAGGACAAACTTAAGCTTATTAAATGCTGAAGGTTTTACAAATGAACTACATATTCTGCTGAAGTTTTTGAAAAAGTTTTACGAAAAACTAATGAATCTAGGACAAAACTTCAGCTAAAACATGCTTAAGTACAACAAATAGAGAACAAAACTTCAGCTAGTGGAATGCTTAAGTTCAACAATTACAAACAACTGCACACCCGGCTCCTAGAATGATGAAGTTTTTGTGATTGCCTTTGTTACTTCAGGCCCGTATGCCTGAAGTTTATGCGAAAAGTGGGTACGCTTGCAATTTTTTTTGCAATGCGGGTATAAATTAAAACGTGACACAAAAAGCGGGTATAGATACAAATGCCCCGGGTAGCCCAATGTAACATCCTTTAAACCAAAGTATTCCATTTACTTTAAAATTAATAAAGAGAATCTTACAGAAATATCCCAAATAAGTGTCAATTTACCAACGTCATTAATCACAGACTTACCAAAATTAGCCAAGCACATATAAAAATTGAAAATCCAAATAAATAAGGTTCTTTCTCTCCAAGAATCACACGCAAATATTCCTTCTTTATTTTTAAGCGTGATTAGCAACCTTAGATGCAAGACAAAAAGAAAATTATATGGATGAGGTAGCGAATAAGCAGAAAAGGACTTTTTTCAATGGGTATGGTTGAAATTCATTGAAAATGTATAAATTACTCAATATACAAAATTTGAGGAAGATGGGAGGTGGTTTGGACTGATTTGGTATCAAAATTCTTAGTTAAAATCGAGTTCAAAAAAATCTTCCGGGGGACATGTATCATGCATGGTATACATAGATATACGTGTGATACACATTTGATACAATTATGATACATATGTGATACATAAATAACACACATATCATTTTTTCATGTCCCTCTTCTACTGCGAACTTCAGATTCAAACCACCTCAAAACTCCACCAAATCATCTCAAAACAGAGATTAAAGCTCCTTAAGACGTACCAAATCTATTCTAATAACACAACTCAAAAGAAAAGCAAAAAATTAACCCTTTTTTGGCTACAAATAGCTAATTGGCTTATATCAGTAATATTTAACTAATATTAATAATATTTTATGAATTAACTAATTTAATTTTGTAATAAACTACTTATAAATGGACATAGCTGGAAGTTTTCCATTAATAAACCTCTAGCTGAGATCACTTTGAGTTGGTCTTCTTCAAACTTCATAATCTCTGATGTATTTCCATTTGCTTAGTCTATCTGCTAAGCATGAATTATAATAACAACGATACTAATGACGTGAAGATGAGAAAGACAAGTGTATTAATTTCGGTTTTCTTTGTTCATAAACTTTAGTTATATGTGGGGTCAGAGGCGAATCCAGGATTTTAGGTTTATGGGTTCTTTCAAAAATCTAGAGTTAATATATAATACTAAGGACGGACGGATTGAGTTCCAAGCTAAATATTCTTACATATTTAATGGATTTTTCTATAGAAATACAGGTTCGAGACAAAAACTACTGGGTTCACAGGAACCCGTAGCTGTTGAACCGGTCCGCCCCTGTATGGGGTTGCTATTATCCTTGCTATATATGAGCTTTGGGGAGAGTAGTATGCACGCAAACCTTAACTTACCCTCAAGGTAAAAATGTTGTTTTTGATAAACTCTCGGCTCAAATATAAATGAAAAGAAAATAGCAATAACAAATAGTAACAACAAAATATTAGGAAAATGAAGTGAAACGACCAACACATAGTAAATGAAATCTAACAATATTAATTAGAAAATAAGACTAACATTACTACTGATACAGGAAAACACTCGACAACATACTAGCCTACTATTATATTATCCTTACTAGAATTTTATATAAAAATAAAGAAGAAAGAGTGTTTTTGTATTTATACAAGTATCATTAAAAAAAAAGAAAAGAATACAATAATCAAAGAATTTAGTCGTTTGGTACGCGGAATAAGGTATGATAAGGTGTGAGATTAAATTTATATTGTTTGGTTGATGGTATAAATTTATCCCAAGATAAATTTAGACTGTCAATCAAACGCAGTACAAATCCTATCAAACTTGAGATTATTTTATCCCATCTTCAGATGAGATAAATTAGTCAAAAGATTATAATCTCGGGATAATTTATTCCGCCTACCACCCGCTTAGGGTTCTACTCTCTAGTATATCAATTCAAGTGATAAATTTGAGAATTACTCCAAGCGTAATAATGTGTCCTCAAAATCTGTATAGCTTTTTTCTTTAAATAATCTTCACAATCTGCTTGAATCACCATACAAAGCTTTGAAACAGCTCCCACTCTCAACATCTCAATCAACACTTCTTTTGTAGCAGAAAATTTGGAAATTGATCCAAAAATTTGAATTGCACAATCATCTGTAGTTGAAGAAACCCTAAGTGTCCTTTTAGTAATTACACCAATTCCAGCTTCATGTTTCAACAACTCCGCTCTCCCATCAGCACAGGTACATAGATGAGCCAATATACAAAATATTAATTCACTAACCCTTTTTTCTGTGTTACATAATTCAAGCTCGATTAGCTCGAAAATGGCTCCCGATTCGACGATTTTATGCTTGTTTCTTCCCCATGGGCAAGTATCTATTAGCACTTGTAGTGCCACTTTTGTTGCTTGTTGAGAGATGTGATGTTTGCTTTCTTTTCGTAAAATCTTTATCATTTCTTGAAAAAACTCGGGTTGTAACCCTGATAAAAGATTTGAACTCGAGACTTCTGTGACGTTTTTCAACACCATCATTGCATGAGTCTTGATAATAACTTGATTATCGTCCATCATTTCACTCCTTAGAATCCATAAAATAGCTCCAATAATTAGATCATGATTTTCATTGAGAAATTGCTCATTTTCAGTTGTTGGGCTCCAAATAAGGTGAAAAATTCTCAAAGCTTGTTCAAGACCATTGATTAATGTTTTTTCTTTAAAACTTTTCACTATGAAATAAACCATAGCCTTAATTGCACCAACTTCCTCTAAGCATTTCTTGTTCTTCTCATTCTCAATCACCAAAGCATCAATTTTCCTCAATGCTTCAACACAAATTTGATTATTATTCACCTGAGATTTAAGTTATATATACTGTCAGTGCAAAATATTTTACGCTACAAGTCAATATAATTTAAACTATTCTAGTAGATAATTAATCTATCTTTCAAGTTACCAAATCATGCTTGCTATAAACAATTAGTATCTATTACGTACTATACATAACTTAATGTGAAACTGCAAAAATTTTATGCACTCTCAAGGATTTTCGCGCTACTTTATCCATTCTAACGGAAAGAAGAACTTATTACGAGCTTCAGGTTTTTCGACAACAAAAAAAATTCATTCTTTAACCATATATATGGTGTCAATCCAGGATATATATATATCTATTTTGCCACATATTCATAGCACAAGTCAGATAAGTATTATATTTTCATGGGATTCAAGTGCAACGCGATCATGCTTGTTATAAAATATTGCACAATATGAAACACTATCATACCCTTCAATGCATAGAATTTAAACTCATTTACCTGACGAACGAGTCGAAGCATATGGGATTTGTGAAGAGGATACTTAGGAGTTGGAATTCTATCAATTCCTTTACTTGCATTAGCTATACACCAAGCTTGAATAAGTCGCCGGAGCATATGGTTTGGTGTCAACAACTCAGTGTCTCTAGGAAATTTCTGCTTTGTCACCGGACACGTCACCACCTC
The DNA here is from genome assembly GCA_005239495.1 of Nicotiana undulata. NCBI lineage: Eukaryota > Viridiplantae > Streptophyta > Magnoliopsida > Solanales > Solanaceae > Nicotiana > Nicotiana undulata. The sequence goes on along the minus strand of MDKH01105082.1, from coordinate 9,549 downwards.
GGCCTCCTCCTCCGCCTCTTCCTCCGTCGTTAACAACCACATCTCGATACTTTCCCGGTCGTATGTTATTCCGATCACCGTCGTCACCGGATCTTTCATTATCATAAGTGATATCGGACATAAAAAATATTGTGGTATCTCAACTTCTTCCATATTTTTGTTTCTACAAAAAATTAAATTCTTCTACCAAAACAAAACAAGAATCTAAGTATATATGAACAAGAATATAAGTTTTAAGTAAATATATAATAATAAAAGTGGTAAGAGAAAGCGGCTATTACATGTGTGAAGTCTGAATAAAGACTTTGTAAAGTCTAGACAAAACCCTAATATTTTAATATGATAGGAAATATTCGTATTTTTGGTTTGGTTTATTGGTCAAAGGTTGAATGAGGTGGGTCTATTCTACTTACGAGTAAACAATTGAGAAATATAAATCACATTCTTTTGTATTGACTTTCTAAATTTGCCTTATGCTTATTGAGATTTTAATTTTTAATTCCTCTCATGATTTCTGCTTTCTAGTTAGTTTTATTGTTCACTAGGGTAAGGGAACAAGAAGACAGAATTAGGAATATAAATTCATGATTTATGTATTAATGATTAATATTTAATATAATTAGGTCGTTTATAAAGCAAACTGATTATATAAAATCTCTGTATTGTTAGTGTATATATATAACTTAAATTAAAAAAATATATACCTTTTTTTCTTTTTGCCCGCAGAGACGGATCCATGTTTTAAATCTTATAGATGCAACTTTTAAAGTTTTTAGAATGCATTATATTTTTAAAGCTATGAGTTTCTATCTACTATTTTTGTAATTTTAATGATTTTTTACACATAAATATTTACTTCGCGTCAAAAGTTATAGGTTCAGTTGAACCTAATAATACTATACTACATCCGCCACTGCTTTTTGGTATTTGCAATGTTTTATGGAAGTTTGAAATGTCTGATTTTTGAATCTTTTTTTTGCTCATAAAAGAAAATATATTAAAGGCCTTCTGATGCATATGGCTTAACATGGGAGGGGCGATAATAGTGTTTTTCCATATATAAGAGTTCTTTTTGGGGTTCTCTTCTTTTTAGCTTTTTTATCCGGTATTCGATAATTATATTTGGACTCTAATTAATTTAATTTGCTTCACATAAGACTCTTTGAGGGAGGAATCACTCTCTACTGGATTTTTTTTCCATTCCAAGACCTCGAACTCTAGACATTTGATTAAATATGGAGGTATCCTATCTATTTCATCACTATTCTTGGTCAATAAGCAGGGGCAGATGTAATTTTTCGGCTACCCACGAAGACACTTTTTTTTTTTTTTTTGAGGTATGATCCGAAGGTAAACTCTAGACACATTGCACATGTGATTGACGGCTATTGGTTCAACTGAATCATAACTTTGGCATGGAGTATAAATTTATATATAAAATTCGAACCTATTATATTTAAATCTTGGATCTGCATGTATCAGTAAGAAGCTTTACTTTCATGTTTTTATTATTTTGGACAAATTACTTTCTTTTTATGTCTCATCACTCATGATGTGAATGATGAAAAGCCAAGCTGGCTGGTTGTTAAAGTTTTTCATACGAAAGCAAAATAATTTTTGCTGCGCCATATATGTATTGTTGTCTTCCATACATTTTCTTCTCTCGTGACGTATACATACCTTTTTCTTTTCTCAATAGAAGAGGTTAGCCAAAATTGTATACTATAATGTCTAAAAAATTAATTTATACACAATAATAGTATAAATAATGTTTTACCATAAAAACCTACTCTTCCCGTCTCAATTTATCTGGCAGAGTTTAAATTTCGAGAGTCAAATAAATTTTTCTTTTATCAATTTTTTTTATATGCCTTACACATACACACACACACTATATATATATATATATATAAATTATTAACTATTGTGACTTATATTACTTTTTACTTCCTCCGTTCATTTTTATTTGTACACTATTCTTAAAATTCCAATTGTCTTCTTATTATAAACACTAATCTTTTAGCCAGTAGTACGTATAACAGTTTTTCAACTTCCACAGCTTTCTAGTTTGCTAGATCTTTTTGGATTCCGAAATATTCTAGAGTTCAATAAATAACAATAATAACAATAACAATATATCCCGATCAAAAGTGAAGTCTATGGAGGATAATATGTACGTAGACCTTACTCCTATCCTGTGAAGGTAGATAAATTATTTCCGATAAACCCTCGGCTCAAGAAATAGCATAAACCAGCAGTCATGAAAAGTAAATACGGCAGTGAAAAAGTCATGAAAAAGAAACAGTAACAACAACAAGAAAATAAAATAACCGAAGCAAACAACAACATGTAGTAATAGAAATTTAAATCTAAAAATAAGAGAAAACAAGCGTAATACTAACACTACTGGTATGGAAAAGAAAACGCTCGTCTACTTACTAACCTACAACTTTAATGACCTCCACACTCTCCGGCCAACAACAGATAGAGAGTTCAGTAAAACAATATCTAAAAAAGTTAGGCTAAATATTCCAATGTAAAGACGATGCTATAGGAAATTATATACGACATATATACGTGAAAAATGGTCTAAATGGTCACATAAAATTAAAAGTGTAGTAGTAACTTTCTAGTTTCAAAGCCTAGAAGGTCTATAGGACTTTGAAAAGCTGAGAAAGTGAAAAAATTGCCGTTAAGGTTATTTTTTATCTACAATGAATCCAGAGGGAGATCTAGCATTGTGGCGCCAAATTTATTTGAACCCAGTATGTTGAATAAGAGCATATATTTAAGTGTAAAAATTTGCCAAAATTGCAAACAATAGGTTTGAACCCATAATTTTAGAAATACGATGAGTTCAAAGCTAAGAAATTAAAGGTTTAATCCATATAGAGCTTAAATCCTGAATTCGTCGGATAAGAAATGTTGCTCCCAAACGCACACGTAAGTATACGTGGTAAAAAAAAGTATACGTGGTCGTACAAGTAATAAAATGATAAGGCGAGTGTCGAACTCACAGAGACTTGTATCAACTACCCACTAAATTCACCGAGATTGTTATTCAGTCAAGCCAAAATCGAGTTCAAGAATGTGATTATACTAAACTGTAATTCTAAGTAGTAATTTAATTATCAAGTAGCAAAATAATTGTGGTCTATTCAATAGAGACAAATATTCCAAGGTTGTGATCGATTCACCAATCCTATTGTGTTCTAGTTAACTCTCCCTTTCATACAATTCACTCATGATTGCTAATTAATCGAACAATTGCTCACATATCCTTCTCCCGAAGCACTACTCGCCTATTCAAAATAGATTAACACCTATATTCCTATGAATTAATCTATCAAGCATACATTAAGATTATGATATTTAATTATTATTTTTAATTAAAGCTAGTCACCCAGGTTTTCAACCCCTGTGGTGATGGGGGGTTTGACATAGACCCCTACCCTGTTTATTCATTAGAAAATTAGTACATGGAGGGGGACATTGACAAAAACCTCCCATAAGAACAGAAATTATTGAGATTATATGGCTAGGCCTATTAAGACATGAAAGAGCTACTTTTATAGGATCATATCAGGGCACGACAATAGTCTTTCGATAGGGATTAAGGAGGCTCAAAGATCCATCCTGAGTGCTTCTTTGGTCTGATTCTGAAATTTGGAATCTGCCTTCTATCCATGTTCATAACAGTTTTAGCTTCAAGTGGGAGGTCAGATTCGTTGAGGAAGATGACATGTTGTGTGGGGATGGTGGCATGTTTGGAGAGAGCGTCCGCCACTTCATTTCCTTCCCTGTAACAGTGTTTGACCTTAATGTCATGTTGGAGCACTTTTTCTTGGATAGTAGATATTCCTTCTTTTAGTCTCTATGGGGTTTTGTGTGTACCAAGAATCATATTGAAAACCAGGAGAGAATCAATTTCCAGAATCAGGTCTAGACAGTTATGATCACAGCACCAGAGGATAGCAAATAGAGCCACTTGGACTTCAAAGTAGTTGTTAGTCAAGAAATGTACTGGTGCTGTGAAGGCCATCACCATTTGTCCATTTCCTTTCCTAACAACACCACCAATTTCCGCTTTTTCTGTATTTGCCATAAAGCTTCCATCTGTGTTTATTTTCCATTGATTATTGTCAGGAGGGTCCCATATGACCATGATAATTTTCAGTCTTGGCTTGTAGTCTTCTATCACCTTGCATATATTTTCCCATGTCCACTTCCAATCCATGTGGATATATTTTTTCCCCATGGACATTTTAACCTGAAAAAGAACCTGTTGGCAAATTCTGAAAATAGAGAATGTTTTCTTACCATATTTCTTACCACACCTGGCCTTCCATATCTCCCAGCAAATTATGGTTGGAGTGATTCGGAGTAGGAATTTATGGACATTGTTCTTCGGGGATCTGGACCACCATTGATTTATCTTGTATAAAAGGCTCCTCCTTGTGGTCTGAAAGCCTAGAGGGGTGGACATGAAATTCCACACCTTCCTTGCCGTGTGGCTATTTGCGAAGACATGGTTGATAGTTTTCTCTTCTGGGAACAACAACATCTAGAAATAATTTTAGCATCAAATCTTTGTACAATGTTATCCAGTAGGAGTCTGCCTTTTATAATTCTCCATGTAGCAAAGGAGATTTTGAAAGGTAAGTGTTTATCCCAAATTTTTGCTAACCGAGGAGATAAGTCTTTTCTATTCCTTAGAAATTGGAAGGCAGAAGGGCAAGAAAAGACTCATTGGGAATTGGGGGTCCATATAGCTTGATCTTGTGTTTGGTCCTGTCCAATCTTGATTTGCTCGATTTCTTCTACGACGCTCTGAGGAACTGTTTGTTGAAGCAGTCCCATATTCCATCTATGATCAGTGAAGAAATCTTTGATGTTGGTGTTCCCTGGTTTGAAGGTAGGGTTGGTTATCTTGTAGATGCTCCCAGAGGGAAGCCACATATCCCGCCAAAACAAGCTATTACCCTTGTTGATCTTCCATAGAATATTTGCTTCCACATTATCTCTGGATTCCATCAGACTCATCCATGAGTTAGAGTCTTTTGGATCCAGCTTCTTAGAGATTGGGTTAGATATTTAGCAGTATTTATCTCTGAGAAAGTTCGTCCACAGGTTATTTTCCATCCTGAATCTCCACCATCTTTTTGCTGCAAATGTGTTACAAATGTCATGAAGGTTTTTGAACCCAACTCCACCTTCATTGGTAAGGAAGCTCATGTTGTCCCAAGAGCACCAGTGGTAGCTCTTTTTGCCTTCTCGTTCACCCCAAAAGAAGTTGGCCAGGTACATTTCAATTTGCCTGATAATAGACTTTGGAGGGACCATGGTCGCTAGAAAATATAAGGTTTGAGACTGGAGGATGTGCTTGATTATGATAGCTTTCCTGCCAAAAGAAAGGAGTTTCCCTTGCCAGCTGCCTGCCTTTTTTGGATTTTAGAGGCCAGATCTGCGAAGTAACATATCTTTTTCCTGCCGATGTAGATTGGACATCCAAGATATGTAAATGGGAATTGGACGTGCTTAAAGCCTGTCCAATTTCGGATCCTCCTAATGGTTCCTTTATTGTTTCTGCCAACTCCCTGATTGTAGTTTAGGAAGAAGCTTTTGTCTTTGTTGATCTCTTGCCCAGATGCTTCTTGGTAATCCTTTAGGACTTCCATAAGCATTTTCAAATATTTCCTGTCACCAGAAGAGAAAAGGATTAGATCATCAGCATAGCTTAGGTGGTTTATCTTGGGTCCTTTTGGATTCATAGAGAAGCCAATGAATTGGTTATTCTCATTGAGTCTGTTAAGAGCCCTTGATAAAGCCTCAGCTGCTATAATAAATAAAGAGGGGTAAACAGGGTCTCCCTGTTTTAGTCCTCTTAATGATTTGAAAAAGCCATGTCTTGTTCCATTTAATAATATGGAATACCAATTTTCCGATATCAGTCTATGAATGGTGTCTATGCTTATCTCCGAAAAGTTCATTTTCCTTATCACAACTGCGAGGAAGCTCCAAGATAATTTGTCGTAAGCTTTGGACATATCAAGTTTGATGACAGTATTTCCACCTTGGTTTGTCTTCTTTATGCCATGAACAAGTTCCTGCGCAAGAAGGATGTTTTCAGTGATTAGTCTACCTTTAACAAAGCCAGATTGATTAACCGAGATTAATTTAGGTAGGAAATTAGCTATCCTTGCACATATAATTTTGGAAATAATTTTGTTTGACACATTACATAGACTGATGGGTCTGAGTTGCGACAAAGAAGAGGGGGAATCCACTTTGGGGATTAGAACCAGATTAGTATGAGTATAAAATCTCGAGAGATTATATCCATTAAAGAAATTTTGAACAAATTTGCAAACCTCCCTTTTTATAATGTCCCATGAGGCTTGATAGAAGTGGTCGTTGAAGCCATCCAGGCCTGCAGAGCTGTTGGGGTCTATTGAGAAGACTGCCTGATGGATTTCTTCTTCATCAGGGATTTGCTCCATAATCTGGTTGTCTTCCTTTGTAACCATGGGGTTTATGTGCTCCAGAATGGACACGTTGTTGTCATTATGGGTGTGTGTGAACAAATTGCTGAAATGATTAATAGCCGCATTTGCAATGGCTTCATTTCCTTCTATCCATGTTCCTTGATTATCTTTTATTTTGTGAATGTGTGCTCTTCTCCTTTTCTCCTTGATCACGCTGTGAAAGTATTTGGAGTTAGAGTCACCTTCTTCAGCCCATTTGATTTTAGCCTTCTGCTTGAGCATGGATTCCTCCATCTTAAGCCATCTGATATATTCTGCCTGAGCCCTGTTTAAGTTTTCCCTGTTCGTCTCATTGTTGTTGTTTTCGTATTCCAGTTCCAGCCTACAGAAGTCCCTTTCTGCTTGTTTGAGGGAAGTGAAAACATCTCCAATAGATTCCTTAGACCATTTGCTAAGGCCCCTGGTGACTGCTTTCATTTTTTGTTGGAGGATCCATTGGTTGTTGCCCTGAACCTCCATGCTCCAGATGCTTTCAATTAAGGAGTTGTAGTCATTCTGCTTAGTCCAGAAGTTAAGAAACCTGAAATATTTGATAGCCTCCAGATTCTAATTGCCAAATTTGAAAGTGATAAGGCTATGATCTGATCCTGACTTGGAGTGGTGGTCAACTCTGCTGGATTGGAAGCTTTTTGCCCACTTCTCATTTATAAGGACTCTGTCTAATCTGGTGCTGATTCTTTTCCTCCCCATGCTTCCATTACACCAAGTGAAACGGTTCCTTGTGAATCCTAGATCAGTCATACCACAGTCATCCATACAATTAATGAAGTCTGCACTCTTACTAAGGGTGTGTGGGGTACCACCCTTCTTCTCGTCTGGAGACATAATAGTGTTAAAGTCCCCCAGGATGGTCCATGGTCCATTGACTCTGTTGCTCATGTTTCTCAGTTTGGTCCATAGTCTCTTTCTTTTCACAACATTGTTCCTTGCATACACAACAGTGATCCAAATAGTGTGGTCATCACCCTTTATTCTGAAAGAAATTTGTTGTCTGCTGTTGTTAATAACTTCACAATTCATATCATTGTTCCAGAAGCACCATAACTTGCTGCATTTGTTGGAAACAGCCTGATCAAATCCAAAGTACCTCTTGTAGTCTTCTAACTTATCGAGAGTCAGAAATGGTTCTTGGAGGATGATGAAATGAGCCTTATGTATTCTGATTAGTTTAGCTAATCGTTCACTTGCACCCTTTGATACCATACCCCTGATGTTCCGGTTGATGATGTTGAGCATTTAGGAAAGGTTGGGGGTTTGAAAGTTGCCTTGAGTTTGAAAGGTAATTGAGGTTTTATTGTTGCCTCCTTTACCTTTATTGAATCTTCTCTTGTTTCCTCTTGGAGATAAACCATGTTTTTGGATCACCTCCTATGTCTCTTTCATTACTGGGTCATCGATCTGTTTTGGACAGGAGCAAAGGCTTCTACTAGGCTATCCGCAACTTGTTCGTCATCATCTACACTTCCTTCCCTGGAGTTGTAATCAGGTTCATCATCTGTGGAGGGTTCGTGAGATTGGTTGCTGTGTATGTCCTCACCTGATTCATAGATATAGTTGTTGTCTAACTCTGGCCCATGTTTGATGTTCAAATACCCTAGGATGTGTTCAAGTGTTCCCAGGTCAATCACAATTTTTTCACATTTGTTTTGGATGCAAGCCGTATCTGCTGTGATTGGGGACATGATTTGGTTGTTTGAGCTCGCACTGCTGCTTTCATGTTCTATCATTTTTCCACTCTCCTGGTTCTTGTTTTCTTGATCTTTGCATAGGACATTGTCTGTAGCTTTGTTCTCTAGTTTTCCCTCATTTTGTACAACTTCTAATATTTTCTCTTCAATTTGTTTGGGCCTTTTCTTGGTCCAAAGTCTGTTTTTCACTTTCAGGGAATGGGTAGTCAGATTCTTAGATTTCTTCATTTTGTCCCTGTTGTTGATCTTGCTGTTCTTGTCCCTTTTTCCTTGTGTAATGGTTTCCTGAGGTTTAGCCGTGTGTTTGTTTTTGTTATGTTCCTTGTCCTGGGCAGAATTTTTGGGGGCAGATTTTTGGGGTTGAGGCTTGATGGTTTCGATTTTTCCGGACTCCTTCCAGTGAGCATTAGAAGTTTCACCTTGAAGGAACTTCTTTTTCCTATTCTTCTTGTGTCTAACTTGTATAAACCCATCTTTTTTGTGGTTTTCTGTATGAATTGTAGTCCATTTGCTCTCCTTATGCACGTTTTCTACAGCAACAAAAGCAGCGTGAACTTCAGTTTTTGCACCTTTTATTTCAGCATTTTCACTTTTTTTTTCCTCTGTCTTGTTCTCTCTCCTTGCCTCAACCTTGCATCTCTCAAAGTCATGGCCTTGAAGCTTACAAGTTCTACAAAAAGCAGGGACACTCTCATATTCAAGCATTTGTTCTATTCCCTTTAAACCAGTAGAGTCACCTTCAATGCCCACAAAAATCGACTCTGGAAGTGGCTTCATCAAGTCCACTTCTACTCTAACTTTGGCCATATGAGGTCTTGTTCTAGCCATGGTCGCAACGTCTTCCTTTAAAGGAGTACCAATTTGTTCCAGAATTTATTTCAAGTATTCCCATTTGAACATATGATATGGCAGGTCTGGAAGCAAGACCTAAATTGGAGCCAGAGAGGTTTCTTCATTTGGGGCAATATCAGGGGACCATATAAACATTTTCATAATTGATCCAGAAATTCCCATAAATCGTTGGAAATAGGTAGTATTATAGTCTGATTCATTATTGAATTCAGTGAACACATGTCTGTAATCATAAGCCCCAATTCTTACCTTGCCTTTAAGGGAAATATGCTCAATGAACTTTGCTCTAATTGTTTCAATTTTTGGCCTGCCCGTTGTGAATTTGCCGACTAGAGTCCATTTGCAATTCTCCGCCATGACTCCATAGTAGTCGGATGCTTTGAAAATCACAGCTGGTTTTCCGTTGTGGGTTGTTTGTCTTGCCACCACTGGGTTGGTGTTGGTAGTGTTGCATGTGCTTGTCG
>MDKH01216137.1:0-22768 GCA_005239495.1 Nicotiana undulata | reverse complement strand
ATCGCTTGCACTCTTTTAAAGTGTAAATTGAGCGTATCAAATTTTGGCGCCGTTGCCGGGGAAAAGATTTCTCCTCAATTCCTCAAGATAAATTATATTTAACCTTGTGTTATAATCATTCTGATGGATTTTCCAATTCTATCTTAGAGAACATAATAATACTAATGATTTAATCTTCTGTGAATAAGCTAAAATGTATACACTAAGCCATCTACTCTATTAGTAAACAGACAATCATATATGATAAATTTAAATCTTTCTTAAAATTAAATAAATAATTATTTCATAATAAAATACTATATCTAAATATATGGTTCATAGTATATATCCCAACAGGTAATAATTAAGAAGCTTGCATATATGACTTGTGTATTGAAATGTATGACCATCCCATCTAAAGACTAATATGTTAGGAAAAAAATACTTTTATTTACTTAAATATGTCTCCGGCACACCCCTCACATGCGGACTTAACTCTTCTTTATGAGAAGTACATAAAAATTGTTTTTGATAATGAATTGCGGGAGACTCAAACCCAAGACCTCTGTCTGCTCTAATACCATATAATTAAAGTATGTGACTAAAAGGGCATCCCGGTGCACTAAGCTCCCGCTATGCGCGGGGTTCGGAGAAGGACCGAACCACAAGGGTATATCGTACGAAGTCTAACCCTACATTTCTACAAGAGGTTGTTTCCACGGCTCGAACCCGTGACCTCCTGGTCACATGGCAGCAACTTTACCAGTTATGCCAAAGAATTGAAGTATGTGACTATTTCACCTAAATGCTAAAACTGTTAGAAAAAGTCTACTTTTATTTTCTAAATTATGTCTTCAACACTATTTAGTTAATAAATATCGTATTTTTATGATGTGTCGATGAATCTTGAAACATTGTAGTTAAAACTAGGGTAACCCCATTTTACTATTTGACCGAGATCAGGGAGTTGCATCGAAGGTTGGCCACGTAGTGGACCAAAGCATGAGGACAAGGTACCGAGTTCGGGATTCGAGGTACCTGTCGAGATCAAGGCCAGTAGCGACCGAGATCAAATGAGACAGACATCGAGTAGGATAGAAGATAGCATAATAACAGAAAGGCGAGATATTCGTGATTGGTCGAAGATCATGGCGGAAATTTCGGAACGGATCAAATCAGGAACGGTTAATTAGCTAATCACGGGATTTTCTTCTGTAATTAGAGTTATACCATAAGTAGAATTCCTCTACAATATCAAGGGGAGTTCTAATCATTTGTAACAAACATTGTTCACACATATCAAATAAATATAATATTTTCTCTCCCGTTTATACATTTTTGTTCATCGGTTTACTTTCTGCTTTATTACTTTAGCATCAATCAGCTCGAGGGCTTAATTACGTTTCAACACTGATTTGCTCTATCTTGTTTTTAATTTCTATTACTAATTTTCATATTTATCAATTGGTATTAGGTGAAATCACGTGTCCTTAAAATCACATTATAAGTTTAATTGTTATCCGATTTTAATGGTAAACAGTTTGGGGCCCTAAGGATAATAGTGGTTGCTTAATACTGATTCCGATAACACACACTACTTTACACTTGTTCTTGTAAGTGTTATTATTTTTAGGATAAACATGTCAAACTCACAAACAGAACCCACATATGGTGATAACGACCTTGTATTTCACGGGGAAAACAACAATATAGTTGCCCCATGGATCGATGTGCCTCAGGCTGATCTCGAGGGAGTACCAATTGCAAATCTCGTGGATGTTAGTTCACATATCACCCTAAATTCAAATCTGGGCGCTAATCCCGAAGGTTGCGTACGCAGGGAAGGTCTATCCAGGGGTCGAGGTACGCAGGGCAGAGAAGACGGTGGAGTCAGCCTCGAATTGATATTTGAAATGCTACAGGCTCATCAAGCCGCTATAGCACAACTACAAAATCAGCACCGAGCACCAAGTGGGGTCGAACCCAAACCCTCACCAGAAGTTGTTCGTAAGGTCGAACCTGTACCGAAGAGATCAAACGCCAATGAATTGGGGACTGATCCCGCCATTAGGAAAATGCTCAGGGAGCTCACTAAATGGATTGAATCGAGTGAAAGGAAAATTAAGGAGAACGACAAAAAATTTGAAACATACAACTCCCGGGTTGACCAAATACCGGGGGAACCATCGATTCTAAAGGGTTTGGATTTGAAGAAGTTCGTGCTGAAGCATTTCCTCCCAAGTGTGGCTCTGAAGCCCATTCCGAAGAAATTCAGGAAATTCCCAAATACAATAGGACCACTGACCCTAATGAGCATGTAACTTCTTATACATGCGCAATAAATGGGAATGACTTAGAAGATGATGAGATTGAATCAGTTCTACTGCAGAAATTCGAAGAAACTTTATCGAAGGGGATGATGATATGGTATCATAATCTGCCACCCAATTCCATCAATTCCTTTGTCATGCCTGTAGATTCCTTCGTGAAAGCACAAGCAGGAGCAACAAAGGTTGCGACTAGGAAGTCAGACCTCTTCAAAGTGAAACAGAAAGACAACGAAATGCTAAAAGAATTAGTATCTCGATTAGAGATGGAACGCATGGACCTACTCCCGGTCACAGATGATTGGGTTGTTCAAGCCTTCACTCAAGGTATGAACGAGCGAAGTTTGGTAGCATCACGACACCTGAAGCAGAATTTAATTGAATATCCAGCGGTGACCAGGGCCTATGTGCATAATCGGTACCGGTCAAAGTTCAGGGTTGAGGATGATCAATTAGGGACCCGTTTAGATTCTGTTTACCCAAACAGGCTCGTCGGAAGAGTTCAGAGGGACATCAACAGAGAACCCTTATCGAACAGAGATCGGTTTCAACCTCACAACATAGATCATAGAAACAATGGTCCAGGACGTCATCCCGTTCGAAATTATCGAAGAAATGATCAAAGATAGAGCTCTTGAGGGCTCATGAGAAAAAGTGGCTTCGATAAACATGTCGATCCCACAGAAGTACCACGATTATCAGAATATAACATCGACGCATCAAGTATTGTATCAGCCATTGGGAGAATCAAGGATACTAGATGGCCCAGACCCCTACAGACCGATCCAGCCCAAAGGAACCCTAACCAAATATGGAAATACCATGGTACCCATGGTCATAGAACCGAAGACTGCACACAGGTAAGGGAGGAGGTGGACCTTCTATTCAATGAGGGTCACCTTCGATAATTCTTGAGTGACCGAGCTAAAAATCACTTCAGATTCACATGGTCGTTGGTGAGTTCGACATACCACAAGGGCCTGTTTTCAAACACACCAAGGTGTCGATCACCAGGTAGAAACGAACTCGAGACTATGTACCGGAAGTCACCTTATCATTCAATGACGACGAAGCAGATGGGATATCACAACCCCACAATGATGCCTTGGTAATCTCCATCCTTATGAATAAAATTCAGGTTAAGCATGTTTTAATTGATTCAGGGAGCTCGGCCAATATTATTCGATCGAGGGTCGTGGGGCAGCTCGTCCTACAGGACCAGATCGTGCCCGCAGCTTGGGTTCTCAATGGTTTCAACATGTCAAGTGAAACAACCAAAGGTGAAATCATCTTACTAGTAAATGTAGTTGGGACTATTCAAGAAACCAAGTTCCATGTGATAGAGGGCGATATGAGATACAACGCCCTGCTCGGAAGACACCCTAGATTCACCACATGAAGGCAATACCCTCAAACCTTCACCAGATGCTGAAATTCCCGACACCAGATGGGGTAAAAACGGTGTATGGGGAACAACATGCTGCCCAATATATGTTCACAGTCGATGAAGTAATACCGGTATGGCACTTTGATCAACAAAGGGATCATAGTCAAAAGAAAAGAAGGAGGTCAAATAGCAACCACAGTACCAGCCTCGACCCGATCGGAGGAACGAGGGTGGATGAGGATGACGAAAATTAGATTCCCTGATCCTTCATAATTCTTGATGACTCTGATGCCACAAAATCAACGGTCGAAGAGCTGGAGCAAGTCATACTGATCGAGTATCTACCCGAGCGAAAGGTATACCTGTGCAAAGTATTAACTCCCGAGCTCAGGGAAAAACTCATTAAATTCCTAATCGATAATATGGATTGTTTTGCTTGGTCCCGCCTTGATATGACAGGGATCCCACCAGAGATCACTACCCATCAATTGAGCTTGGACCCAAAGTTCCGACCAGTGAAGCAAAAGAGAAGGCCTCCGTCCGAGGTTAAACATGCATTCATCAAGGACAAGGTACCCAAACTTCTCAAAATAGGGCCCATTCGGGAAGTAAAATACCCCGAATGGCTAGCAAATGTAGTCGTAGTCCCTAAAAAAGGGAATAAACCTAGAATGTGCGTAGACTATAAGGATTTAAACAAAGCATGCCCTGAAGATTCCTTTCCTTTGCCAAATATCGATCACATGATCGATGCCACGACCGACCACGAGATCCTTAGCTTTCTCGATGCCTACTCCAGGTACAATCAAATGGAAATGAACCCGGAGGATCAGGAAAAGACTTCGTTCATTACTATGTCACCTATTGTTATAATGTAATGTCATTTGGACTAAAAAATGTTGGTGCTACTTATCAACGCCTAGTAGATCAAATGTTCGAAGAATAGATAGGTAAATCAATAGAGGTTTATATTGACGACATACTAGTTGAGTCACTGCGTACAGATACGGGATGCTAGTTAACTCCCTGTGCGCAGAGGACCATTTGAAACATTTGCATGAGACATTCGTCATACTGAGAAAATACAACATGAAGCTCAACCCGGAGAAATGTGCATTTGGGGTCGGTTCGGGCAAGTTCCTCGGCTTTATGGTGTCAAATCGGGGAATCGAGATCAACCCCGATAAAATAAAAGCAATCGAAGACATCACGATCATGGATAATGTCAAGGTCGTACAGAGGTTAACAAGGCGCATAGCCTCCCAATATCGATTTATTTCGAGGTCCCCAGATAGGAGCCACCCGTTCTTCTCACTGCTTAAAAATAAGAACACTTTTGCATGGACCCCGGAATGCCAAAAAGCATTGGAGGAACTAAAACGGTATCTCTCGAGCCCGCCATTGCTTCATACTCCGAAAGAGGACGAGCACCTCTACTAGTACTTAGCGGTCTCGGAAATTGTGGTAAGTTGGGTCCTAGTTAGAGAAGAGCAAGGTACGCAATTTATTGTTTACTATGTTAGTCTAACCCTAGGTGAGGCCGAACCCGGTCCCCACACTTAGAAAAATTAGCGCTCGCCCTAATAAGCCCTTTTAGGAAATTAAAACCATATTTTCATTGTCACCCAATTTGTGTAGTGACTACCTATCCCCTTCGCATTTTTTGCATAAGCCCGAACTCTCAGGGCGATTTTCCAAATGTGCCGTCGAGATCAGCGGGTACGATATTGAGTATCAACCCAGAACGGCCATCAAGTGTCAAATCTTGGCAGACTTTGTGGCCGACTTCACACTAGCCCTCGTACCCGAGGTTGAAAAGGAATTATTAGTAAAATCGGGTACGTCATCGGGGGTGTGGACCCTTTTCACAGACGGCGCTTAGAACGTGAAGGGGTCCGGGCTAGGCATTGTTTTGACCGCCCACAAGTAATAAAATTAGACAATCTATCAAAACTTCAAAATTGACTAACAATGAGGCCGAGTATGAGGCCATGAGTGTAGGTCTCGAGCTAGCTAAGAGCATGGGAGCAGAGGTTATCGAGGCCAAATATGACTCCCTACTTGTGGTATACCAAGTCAACAGAACTTTCGTGGTTCGAGAAGATCGAATGCAGAGGTACTTGGACAAACCACAGGTGGCTCTACACCGATTTAAAGCATGGACCCTACAACATGTACCTCGAGAACAAAATAGCGAAGCCGATGCCCTTGCAAATTTGGGATCATCAGTCGAAGACGACGAGCTTATCTTGGGGGCTATCGTACAACTTTCGAGGTCAGTAATCGAAGAAGCTACACCAAAATAAACTCCACAAGTTTGACCTAGGATTGGAGAATAAATATATCGAGTACCTAAAGAACGGGAAGCTTCCATCGCACCCTAAGGAATCGAGGACTCTACGTACGAAGGTTGCACGGTTCACATTGGCCGAGGATGGAACACTGTATAGGAGGATGTTTGATGGACTGTTGGCAGTATGTTTGTAACCAGGAGATACCGACTATGTCCTACAGGAAATTCACGAAGGCACTTGCGGAAACCATTCCAATGCTGAGTCGTTGGTTCACAAAATCATTAGAGCAGGATACTATTGGGTCGATATGGAAAAGGATACAAAGGAGTTTGTTCGAAAGTGAGACAAATGCCAAAGGTATGCGCCGATGATTCACCAACACGGGGAGAAACTCCATTCATTCTTATCCCCATAGTCGTTCATGAAATAGGGAATGGACATTGTCGTCCCTCTCCCATCGGCCCCAAGTAAAGATCGGCTCATTTTGTTTATGACTAGTTATTTCTCTAAGTGGGTTGAAGAACAGGCCTTTGAGAAAGCCAGAGAAAAAGAAGTTATAGACTTCATTTGGGACCATATTATATGTCGATTCAGATGCCTGCCGAGATCGTATACGACAATGGGAAGAAATTCGTCGGCAGCAAAGTAACGAAGTTTCTCGAAGACCACAAGATAAAACGGATTCTATCAACATTGTATCATCCTAGTGGAAACGGACAGGCTGAATCAACAAACAAGACAATCATTCAAAATATACAGAAAATATTAACCGACGCTAAACGAATATGTAGAGAAATATTGCCTTAGGTCTTTTGGGCGTATTGAACAACATCGAAATCCAGTACGGGGGAAACATCGTTCTATTTAGTCTGCGGTGCTGAAGCTCTGGTACCGGTCGAAGTCAGGGAACCTAGCTTCAGGTTTTACTATATGATGGAAGAGTCAAATCACGAGGCTATGAATACAAGCCTCGAATTGCTAGATGAAAGGCGAGAAGCCTCCCTCGTTCGAATGGCCGCAAATAAATAGCGGATCGATAGGTATTACAACCAAAGAGCCAATCTCCGACACTTTAAAATCGGGGACTTAGTTCTGAGAAAAGTCGCCCTCAATAATCGAAACCCAAACGAAGGAAAATTTGTCCCAAATTGGGAGGGACCGTATCAGGTCCTCGACATCGTCGGAAAAAGATCCTACAAACTTGGCACGATGAACGGAGAGCAATTACCAAACAATTGGAACATATCACTCCTCAAACGATATTACTGCTAAGGTACGACCTTTACTATTTTCATTTATATTCTATATTAACCAATTGCAAGTGTTCAATCGAAGACATCGAGAGATTCTTTAACTCAAAGTCCTTAGGTCAGAAAGCACGTGTTGCTCTCTTTTTCCCTTAGACTGGTTTTTATCCCAAATGGGTTTTTCAGGTGAGGTTTTTAACGAGGAAACCATTGTTCGTGCTAACTTAGAGAAATTCAATAGTATCTGAGGCTTCTTTACAATCAACCTCGAATATTGGGGGGCATCACCCTCGAATATTATAAGGAAAGTACTTCGTGTCAACAGGGTCTCGATAGGTAAATTTTGTAAGGGTCAAACGGTTAAACGAACCGTGCCCAGGTGAATTATTCAAGCCCTAATGGCAAACATGTATGCATGTATAATCTATTGAAAGAAGTATTTTTTCCTTGCCAAATATTTCATGCCTTAGAGAAATTTTTACTTTACAATTTCGTACTTGTGATCTATTGTGGAAACTGGATTAAGGGCCGATCACAACTAAAGTTCGAACATTGACCCCGCACTCGGGGACTGCCGTCCTAAAAAACGACATGATCGAATTAATAAAACCTCGAGATCGTAAGACCTTAAAAAGGAAACCCTCAATTTTATCGGCCACGGCCACCCCACTCGGGGACTGATACTTCGAACAAGTTCAAAGTATAATAGGGAAACAAGCCCAAAAGGAAAATCCCAAGCTAAAGGCTACGGCCAAATTAACAAAGTTTGGAGACGTCCGAGTTCCGTTATAAAATAGGCCTTCGAATATTTTCATAAGCAGGTTAAAAGGCTACCCTCGGCTAAATTTCTAAGGGTCTCGATAATATCGACCCTCAAAAACCCTAATTGGTGCAAAGTCGTTCGAACTCTCGAACAAATTCTTTATTTTATGCTAAGGCATTACGAAACAAAGGGTCTCGATAATATCGTCCCTCAAAAATTCTAATGGGTACAGAATTGTTCGAACTCTCAAGCAAATTCCTTATTTCATGCTAAGACATAATAGATTTATATGATTAAAAAATAAAATTTCAAGCTGAAAAGGGAGAAAAGGCCATTATTTTTTAAAGCCATATCGGCCTAATTCAAGAGTCTAAGGGTCATTTCTTTTCTGAGTTCGAGAAATCATCCTCACTCAACTAAAACCTAAGGGTCACCCTACTTTGAGTTCGAGCAAGTACTCACTCGATTATAAAGACTACACTAGTCCGACCTCGGTAAAATTGCCTAAGTTTCAAACTTGTGAACAAAATCTTCATAAGCCATTAATGAAATAAAATTTCCATAAGTCATGAACGAAACAGAATTTTCACAAGGCAGGAAATGAAATAAAGGCAAGTCAAAGAGAAAAGAGATCTTTTATATATGTATGTGAAGATATTTACAATGACCGATCAGGGTCCTACACAAGAGATCAAAAAAGAAAAATCCTAAGGTTCCTAACTATTCTCGGGGGAAACTTCTACCCGCTCTCGGTAACATCCTCATCATCATCATCATAGGAGGTCAGTGCCTTAGCATCGTCTTCGTGCTCTTTGGCCTTTTATATCTCATCAGTGAGATCAAAATCCTGAGCATGGATCTCCTCGAGGGTTTCTCTCCGAGATTGGCACTTGGCGGGTTCGGCAACCCACTGTGCCCGAGTTTGGGTGGCCTTGGTAGCTTTTCTTGCTTGGGATTGAGCAACTTCAGCATCATAGCGGTAGACGTCCACGATTGCCTCCACATCGGCCTTAGCCTTCTCAGCCTCATATTTGACCTTTGCAAGTTCGGTGGCTAACCGAGCCTCGAGCTCTGCTATCTTCTTTGCCTAAGCCGAGGTCTTCTCTTTCACACCTTGAAGCTGGCTTTCGGCCGATGACAATTGGGCTCGAGCAGCTTCCTTCTCTGAAGCAAGGGGATCCGTATTTTGTTTCCACCTCAAGGTCTCCGCCTTCAACATATTGACCTCCTCACATAACTGCTCGATCCTCTCGACCTTCTCCTGAACCTGTGAGATTGAAATGTTAGTCATCGTCCCAGAACTGATGCCATGAGCTTCTAAGATTTTCATTACCTACTCAATCAATTCGGTCTGCTCTTTGTGAGCCGTGGCCAACTCGGCTCGGAGGTCCTTGATCTCTTCTTCTTTTTTCCCGCTGAGAAGTTTGAAGGCATTTCTCTCCTCCGTGAGCCCTTGAAGATCGGCCTCACATCGGCTCAGCTCTGCTTGGGATTTGGAAAATGCCTCCTGATGGAGTACCAAGGCCTATACGGAAAAAAGAAAGAAAATTAGACAGGAAAAGAAGAAATAAGCATAAGTGTGATATCGACGAGGGGAGTTAACGCTTACCCAATTTAGGGTTTGTTGGGCCTCATCAAAGAGACTCGACGCTTCGCTCGAGTCCTTCCTGGAATCTCCAAATCACTCAGGTCGGTAGCGTCTTCGACCCCGGTAAAGTAACCACGGAAGGGGTCCTCCCCTCTGTGGGCTCCTTCTACATCGGGAGTCCCCAAAGCCTGGGCCTCCCGAATTTCCTCCTCGGAAAATGCAGGGAGAGTCGGTGAGTTTCCAATTTCTATTGCCCCAAGTGGGTCACTTGGGGCGTTCTCATCATTTCGAAGGGCCTCAGAGTCGGCCCCTTCAGACATACCCACCGTTTGCACATTCGGTGGGAGGCTTCTTCAGTCTTCGACAACTCGGGGACTTTTCCCGAGTCCTTTTTGTTACGCCCCCACAGTATTATGTTGATGTTATGCTACGTAGTATTATATTATAATGATGTTACGCCCTACAGTATTACGTCGATGTTACGCTCCGCAGTATTATATTACGATGATGTTACGCCCCCCAGTATTATATTATGACGATGTTACACCATGTATTATTGTACGTTGAATTTGTCGTAAGATAATTGACATCAGTTCAAGCACAAGATTATTTGGAGATTATAAGTATTATGCTATTTCAAACAAATGATAAGTAAATTCGTGACTGTGAGAAGGTAGGCAAATCGAAGAAAATGAGTTTCGTTGAAATTTGACAATTTGGGATAAAGTACGGTCCAAGCTATAATACCCGATATTTATGGACTAGTACCATACAAGGTACCACAAGACCATGATAGTAGGATGTATAAAGTGTGTTAAAAGTGAGTAGTATTTTTAAGTAATTTGAGATAATTCTTAATTATGTGAATAATTGGTTAATTATTGGTTAATGGGAGAATTAACAAGTTAATTAAGAATTAGTGAGTGATTAATTAAGGCTTTGGATAAGCCTTAACGTGGCAGCCAACTTATGACTCTTAAAGTCCATGTTATAAGGTGGCAAATGAAGAAAGATTGGTGGCTTAGTCATCCTAGTGGGGCCATCACCTAAAGGATTAAGATAACCTTTATAACTCACTGTAACGACCCGGTCGGTCATTCCGTAAAATTTGCATTATAATTACTGTTATTGACTTGTCATAGGTTGGTTATACTGTTACTGATGCGTTAGAGTTGGTAGGCTTGAAATCGAAATGGTTGTAATGAGAGTTTAGCCACTTAGTCTTTAAAAATAGCCTTAAAGTTGGAAAAGTCAACTGAGAGTTGACTTATTGGTAAACAACCTCGGAATGCGGATTTTATGGCTCGGATAGCTTCGTTAGGTGATTTGGGACTTAGGAGTGTGCTCAGAATAATTTTGTGATGTCCGGTGTAGAATTAGGCTTGAATTGGCGAAAGTTAGTTTTTGGTGATTTCCGGTCGGCAGTGAAAAATAGGCTATCGGGGTCAGAATGGAATTCCGGAAATTGGAACAGGTTCGTAATGTCATTTTGGATATGTCTGCAAAATTTCAGGTCAATCGGAGTTGTTTTGTGATAGTTTCGGCATCGTTGGTGGATTTTAGAAATATCAAAGTTCTTAGGCTTGAATCTAATGTGATTTTGGTGTTTTGACATTAGTTTTGGTGTTCCGAGGGTGCAACTAAGTTTGAATGACAATTTATGGTGTGTTGGTATAATTGGTTGAGGTCCTGAGGGTCTCGGGATTGATTTCGGATGGTTAACGAGCACTTTTGGACTTAGGAGAAATGCTGGTTTTCTGGTGTCAGTGCAGCAGGAATTTGTTCGCCGCGATCACGAGGAATTGTCCGTGATCGCGTAAGGTTAAAGGAGGCCAAGGGGAATTTGTGCATCACGATCGCAGGAGTGGGGGTGCGATCGCGCAAGGCGAGTGGCTTAAGTAGTTCGATCGCGTGGCCATGACCGCGATCGCGTAGGGACAGTGAGGCGTGGGGGGGGGGGGGGGGGGGGGAGGTGCAGGACAGTTGTGCTACACGACCGCGTGAGTAGGATCGCGATCGCGTAGGGTTGAGGCTTAATGAATCGCGATCGCAGGTTACTCTTCGCGATCGCATAGGGTCAAAATGTGAGGCTGGGAAATTGTTCTTCGCGGTCGCGACCTTATGTCCGCGATCGCAGTGCATAATTAGTTGGGCAATATAAAATTAAACCCTCCGCGACCATTAACCTTTTTTACACCATTTTTGAACGGGAAGAAGCTTTTGAGGCGATTTTGAAAAGGGAAAATCAGTGTTCATCATAGAGGTAAGTATTTTGGACCTTAAAGCTCAATTATAGGTGATTAAGGAACATAATATCAGTGTTTAATTCATGAAAATCAGTAAAAAAAAAAAAAGGGGGAGTTAGGGCTTGAGATTATGAGACCTTTAGGGATCGATTTGAAGGGTCAAACGAACTCCGATTTTAGCATTATTTATATGTACGGACTCGTGAGATGACGAAGAACATTTTGGTATAAAAAATTTTGAGTTTCGAGATGCGGGCCCGGGGGTCGGGTTTTGGCTAACTTCGGATTTTGAGCTAAAATTGATATTTTTCAATTGGAATTCATTCCTTAAGCATAATTTGATGATAAAAATTTGAACTTGGTAGATTTGGAGCATTCAAAAGTTGGTTCGAAAGGCAAGCGTATTGCGGAATAGCTTTCGGGCTAGTTTGAGGTAAGTAATGTCTTTAAATCCTGTCCTGAGGGTATGAAACCCCGAACTCTGCACCCTTTCACCGGTTTTGTAATGCAAAGGTTGGAACTTTGGAAATATATTCCCTATTTAGGCAACTATTGAGTTGCGAAATCGATTTTAAAGCCTATGCTTAATAGTATTGATATATATTTGATATGTTTTGGGTTGTAAGCCATGTTTGGGGCCTAGTGCCGGTTTGTTTACCCCTTGAGGGATGATTTTACTATTTTCCTCACTGATATGTTATGATTTTCACTCAGTCGTTTCTTGAAAATTGTTTTGACACTCAGAGTATTTTGATACTATTTATTGAAAATGAAACACTGTTTTGGGTCGAGAACCCGGTATATTTATGGCCTGAAGGGCATGTTGAGAATGTCTGACTGAGTGAGGCTACGGGCCATTATTGTGAGGATGTTGTGATATGAGAGAGGTTGCGGGCCAATATTGTGTGTGATTTATGCCATGATGTGGCTTGTTATAGAGCTTGGGCTGTAGGAGCCCCTCCGGAGTCTGTACACATCCCCAGTGAGCGCAGGTACCTAATGAGTGATGTTGCACGCGGGGCTGATACTGAGTGATTGTGAGGTTGCCTGACGGGCTGATACTGAGTGATTGTGAGGTTGCCTGGTGGGCTGATACTGAGTGATTGTGAGGTTGCTTGATGGGCTGATACTGAGTGATTGTGAGGTTGCCTGATGGGCTGATACTGATATTGTTACGAGAAATGACTATGGCCCGAGGGGCAGATTTATGATGATTTTACTGAGTTTTTGAACTATGATTTACTTTGTTTTTCAAACTGATTTTACTGAGAGTTTTACTGAGATATATTGATATTATACTTGTTTCAAAGGATTTCTGGAAAACAGTTTTCGAACTTATGTATGTGATGAATACTTATGGTGACTTGGTGATTTACTGTTTTTGTGAATTGGTGTATATGTGTTGTGTGTTTCTTATTTCTCAGACTGTGATTTATTTTCATTACTATTGAGTTGGCGTACTCATCATTACTCCCTGCACCTCTGTGTGTAGATCCAGGTATTGATTAGGAGCAGTAGTCGTCCGAGTTCGTTATCCGCAGCTTACGGGATTTCGAGGTAGCTGTCCAGCGTCCGCAGCTTCTCCATTTCCCTTCCTTATTTAGTATTAATATATTATTCCTAGACTTTG
Organism: Nicotiana undulata; assembly: GCA_005239495.1. Lineage (NCBI taxonomy): Eukaryota > Viridiplantae > Streptophyta > Magnoliopsida > Solanales > Solanaceae > Nicotiana > Nicotiana undulata. The sequence continues at coordinate 9,307 of MDKH01216137.1, read as the reverse complement.
TCTATGACAATAGCAGAGTTAGTTTATTTCGTAGATGCTCATGACATGTTGACTCCGGGTCTTGGGGACGGTTGTAGACGGTTAGCTTAATTGTTTTGTTTAAAGATTTCGAAATTTATATGCTATTATGAATCGTTGAAAATAAATTGAGATATTTGAAAAGAAAAATGTGAAAATTTTGAGTGCTGGCTAGCCTAGTTCCACGATAGGCGCCATCACGGCCGGTTAGGATTTGGGGTCGTGACATTCACCCAAAATAATTTGCTCTCATATACTAAATTAAGAAGGAAAGCTTTAGCACGATTCATGAATTGCAATAGCAACGTAATTGTTTCAAAACATTTCATATGAAGACCATTTTATACTATATAGCGTGAGATTTTGCAATCTTAAGGAGAACGGTGAAATATTTCTCACGAATATCATACAGATTTTCCCCTACTTTGATTCGCCGTTACATGTTTTATCATAAAAGACGTGTGCTAGAGGGATTGTCAAGAGAATCGGCTCAGGTATGTTAAAGCTATCCTTTCTTTCCTTTTTGGCATGATCCATACGATACAAACGAAACGAGCAAATGCACAACTTTCATAAATGACTATATTCATAGAAATACTAGAGATGCCTATGTTCTTGATTCCCCATGTGTCCTATTGTTCTATCATATGTTCATGGGTCTTAGAAAATACGTGAGTTGATAAAGTTTGTTTCATGATATTACTCAAAGGAATAATGGTCTTATGACATTCCAAGAGATTTTATTGACATATTTCTCATGCATTGCATTCATTTATACATGTACATTGACACATGACCAGATAGCGTTATATACGCGTATATGTATGTATGTATATATATATATATATATATATATATATATATGGGATACGGGAAAAGGTTACGACATTATATACGCACCACCACCTGATTAGCTGGTATACGTTGATGATTTGCCCATAGTGGCCGAGATGATATGATGGGATGCCCTCAGAGGCATGATGATGTTATGAACTCATATACCTATGAATGGCATGACATTATAAGTATTAATTGATTCACATAGCTATTCAGACTTACATGTCGAGTCTTTTACTCCATGTGTCTCTCATGTCTATTATTTACTGATTTCATTCCTTACATACTCGGTACATTATTCGTACTGATGTCCCTTTTGCCTGGGGACACTGTGTTTCATGCTCGCAAGTCCCGATATACAAGTCGAGAGTCCTCCAAGTAGGTTATCAGCTCAGCGGAATATGTTGGTGCGCTCCATTTACTCCGAAGTTGCTTATTTGGTTAGTATGATTTGGACGTGTATTGTTTAGTATGGCGGGGCCCTGTCCTGACCTTTATGATACTTATGTACTCTTAGAGGCTTGTAGACATATGTCATGTACGTAAAAGATTGTATGGCCTTATCGGCCTATGTTCAGTGTACGAGTGATTATCATTTTGGTCTTATGCTCGTATGTCTTATGTATAAGTTGGTATTACGTGTTTTATTCTGGTTATCCCAGGGCAGCCTTTCCGTCTTATTTACCTATGATAGCATGATACGAAAAGATATGTTATGTTGGTACTTGGTTGAGTGAGGTACCGGGAGCACATCGGTTTGGGTCGTGACACTTTTTCAAGACCCCCTCGGCTCGAGGCGGAATTTCTTCAACCCCCGCCGACTTAGTGGCCTTTAGGGCCTCGGTGTTCCTCTTCACTCGGGCCACCAGTTCGGATTCGTCGTATTTTTCTTCTTCCTCTCTTAGGCGTCGAAGTACCACTGCAGGCAGGGCGACAATGTCTTTCTTCGGCCTACGAGCCGGAGTTTTCTTGGGCTTTGGATCCTTGGAGGTTGAGGTCCTTTCCTCTTTTTATCCTTCGCCGTTTTCGGGACCGGGATGGAAGTCTCCTCCTCACCAGATGAGGGCCTCATGACAACATCTATGCCAAGGCATGTATGAAAGGAAATTAAGTAAGTATGGAAGAGATATTTTATCAAAATCATCAAATACGTGAAGAGGGTATTACAATGATTTTTGGCATCCCATTAGCCCTTTGCTAAATCGCGCCATGCGCGCCCAGCGTACGAAGAAGTCGAGACCGGGTCCCGAACCCAGCTCTCGAGGTTAGGAATTGCATCGGGCATCCAAGCAATCGCTACATCATGGAAAGAAATATCGATGAGAAGAAGCGAAGGGAACAAAACAATATATGAAGATAACAGTGGGATTGTACTTACCCTTCAAATTCCATTTCTCGGGAAATGGCATCTTCTCGCTTGGGATTAGGTCGTAAGTCCTCACTCGAACATACCGGCCCATCTAGTCTCCATCTTTTTCCTCATCTATGCTCGAGAACAACACCTTAGTAGCCCGACACTGAAGTCTTATTAACCCGCCCCGATAGAGACGGGGGTTGTACAACCTGATGAGGTGGTCGAGGGTGAAAGGCATCCCCTCGGATTTGCTCGCGAAAAATCGGAGCAGAATGACAATCCGCCAAAAAGAGGGATGCATTTGACCTAGGGTTATTTGATACTTGCGGCAGAAAACGACGATAATGGGATCGAGGGGGCCCAGCATAAAAGAGTAAGTGTAAACACTTAGAAACCCTTCCACGTGGGTAATGATGTCTTCTTCAGGGGCCGGAATCACCACCTCTTTGTCTTCCCAGTTGCAGTGTTTCTTCACCCGCTTAAGGAAATTCTCAGTTATCGAGCATATATACCTCGACATTGGCTCGCATCAATCAGGGACCGACGAAGTTTTCTCGATCTTAAAGTCGAAAGTGAGGACGCACCCCCCGAGAACACACTCCTCAGGGCACCGCTCCACCGGTGTTTTGTTGCCGGCCCGTGATGAAGAAGCATTTTCCTTATGGGGAACAGTTTTTGGCGTTATCGCCATTTGGATTTGAAGTTAAAGATAGATGAAGATAATATTCTAAGAAGGAGTTTCTCGATCTTAAAGTCGAAAGTGAGGACGCACCCTCTGAGAACACACTCCTCAGGGCACGGCTCCACCGGTGTTTTGTTGCCGGCCCGTGATGAAGAAGCATTTTCCTTATGGGGAACAATTTTTGGCGTTATCGCCATTTGGATTTGAAGTTAAAGATAGATGAAGATAAAATCGTAGATTTGCAGATGATGAACATAGAAGATGTAAAAAAACTTTGGAGAATAGAAAAGGTTGAAGGTAAAGTTTGAAAGAGTGTTAGAAGAGGCCTATTTATGGGATTCACAGAGACGGTTCAAGGGCACTAGTGGCCGACCACCAGCTGACACACATTAATAACTTGGGGAACTGTACTGATGGGACGTTTCGATCGCTTCCGTCGCTTACGTCATGAGGGTGACGTCATGACCGGTCGAGGTAAAAATCGAAGGCTCAATTCGTGTCTTGTCATTACACTCCAAAAAATGAGGGTATACAGTTAAAATCGGGCCACCCGATTTTACTATTTGACCGAGACCAGGGAGATGCATCGAAGGTCAGCCTCGTAGTGGATCAGACCAAAGCACGAGGACAAGGTACCGAGTTCGGGATTCGAGGTACCTGTCGAGATCGAGGCCAGTAGCGATCGAGACCAAATGAGACAGACATCGAGCAGGATCGAAGATAGCATAATAACAGAAAGGCGAGATATCGAAGATCATGGCGAAAATCTCGGAACGGATCAAATCAGGAACGGTTAATTAGCTAATCACGGGATTTCCTTCTGTAATTAGAGTTATACCATAAGTAGAATTCCTCTACTATATCAAGGGGAGTTCTAACCATTTGTAACACACATTGTTCACACATATCAAAGCAATATAACATTTTCTCTCCCGTTTATACATTTTGTAACACACATTGTTCACACATATCAAAGCAATATAACATTTTCTCTCCCGTTTATACATTTTGTAACACACATTGTTCACACATATCAAAGCAATATAACATTTTCTCTCCCGTTTATACATTTTGTAACACACATTGTTCACACATATCAAAGCAATATAACATTTTCTCTCCCGTTTATACATTTTTGTTCATCAATTTACTTTCTGCTTTATTACTTTAGCATCAGTCAACTCGAGGGCACCCTAGATCGAGGGCTTAATTACGTTTCAACACTGGTTTGCTTTATCTTGTTACTAATTTCTATTACTAATTTTCATATTTATCGATTGGTGCTAGGTGAAATCACGTGTTCTTAAAACCACATTATAAGTTTAATTGTTATTCGATTTTAAGGGTAAACAATATCAACGAACAAGTAAATTGATTTTCTTTACAACACATGTAATAATTTACAGACGTATCCACAATAATGATGTACATAAATGCAATAATAGTATCTCTGCAAACACTCTCTATTATGCCCTAAGTTCCTTGCTACATGGTTCTAATGTCCACAAAATACTGCCTCTCATTTTCCTGTAGCCATATTATGTAGATCAACTTAGAAGAGACAGAGAGGAGGAGAATCATTGAAAAAGCATCCAACCTAGAAAGCATCTATCCCATCGAGGGGACAAAAGCCAAGATCACAATAAAGATCCAAGAACACAATAAAGATAGCGATTTTCTTTAAGGTACAAAGAAGAGAAAATAAAGAGAAAAAACAAGCAAGAAGTAGCCCGAGTATTGTTACGTCTCTGACCCCAAATAACATTTTAATTGACAGGTCCATTGCCATGCTTGAGATGGAACTCATTAACTTCTCTCCTTTTAAGTCAAGAAACCAACCACCTAAAACGTAATTGTACTTAATTACTATATTGAATTGAGAGATGAATTATTATTAGCCATATAAATCGTTGTCAATTAATTTCATTATAATTGTGTCTGTTTGCAAATCAGCAGCTTGATAAATAATAAATAGATTATGTCAGAATCATGCTTGCTAATTTATGCCGACCATGTTAGAAAAGTTATTTTATTTGGTGTTTCTATTCACAATTATTAATTTGAACCATTCTCTTTAAGTCTCATTAACAAATTCTGGGCAGGTTTATTAGCTATTCATCATGAAATCGACATTACTTTGTTGCCGTGCCGTCATTATCTTATCTTGTCTGTCAATTAAAAAAAGAAAAAGAAAAATTATGCGCTTCCACAACGTAACGCAGCCATAGACTATTATTCGATCGTTTAATTTTTATTAGATGAAGAGGAGAATTTGACATACACTTGAAACAAAAAGCTAAATTGCAAAGAACAATATCTGTCTTAACCGAATGTAATAGGGGAGAATATAACTCTTTTGGTGCCCCATCTGTCAATGCTTTTATAAAATTTCATGCGACAAAACTTTTGTCGTCAAACTTACTCAGAGCATATCCTTATTCTAATATCTCTAATAATTATTTTTTACATCGTGAATAGGCGAATAGCAAACTGAACTTAACACGGCAATTAGGTATGTAAAAATGAAACCGATAAACTATACTAACCTAATAATTCGAGTCAAATCGAGAAAAAAATCCGATTATGACTTAGTTTGATTGGTTTGGTGTTGAAATAAAAAACCCGACATATTTGATTTGGTTTGATTTAAACTAAAAATGTCAAATCGAACCAAAACAGTCCGACATTATGGGTGTCTTTGGCATGAAGGAAGATATTTTTCGGAAAATGTATTTCAATTTTCCCATGTTTGGTTGGTTTAAATATTTTCCTTATCAAAAGAAGGGAAAACATTTTCCAAAACTCCTTCTCAACCTTCCTCACCGTGTTCTCCACCCTCACCAACCCACTTCACACCCCATGCCTACCCGCCCCACCCCCTCTCTCCAAAAAGGTTTTTTTTTTTTTAAATTTCAGTTTTTTTTTCCGTCACCACCCACCCTACTATCCCTCCCCCCCAAAAAAAATATTTTTTAATTTTTCTTTCGTAATTTTAAATTTTTGTTTTTTCGTTTTTCTGCAACCCGTGCCCCTGCCCGGAAAAGAAATATTTTTTTATATATTTTCAGTTTTAGTTTTTTCATATTTCGATTTGCAGGTAAAATTTTTACAATTTCCAAAGTTATTAATTCGGAGGTTTATGTGTTTGGAAGATTACGGGTTCAAAATTTTGCGGTTTCGAAAGTTTAGCGGTTCGCAAGTTTATGAAATTTGTAGGTTCAGAAGATTGTTGGTTCGAAAGATTATGGATTCATGTTTATTGTATCTAAATTAATTATTAATACTTTTGAGAAGTTATTTCCTTAAGTTGCTTGCCAAACACCGAAAGATGAATAAGGTTACTACTTGTTTTCCCAGAAAATATTTTCTTGGAAAACATTTTCTGTTATACCAAACACACCCCATATGTATAGAAGTTTTTAAATATATTTAATACATGAAAAATATTTATTAATTGTAGTGTAGTTTATAAATATTTCTTAAGCTTTTTCATAATTTTATCTTTTAACGTATTATTTTAAGCTTGGACTTATAATTTTTGGATGCTCCGATTAATCCAAAACCAAAATCTAATCAATACTAATGATAATCTAATCAATACTAATAATAATATTTATTTTATAGGATTTTCTCATTTTTATTGTTGAATATTTTAGTATAATGCCATGAATCGTCTCATATTTATGTTTATTTATTCAAAAATACCTTATAAAGTTCTGTCTTACTAGGATTAAAAAAAAAAATACTTGGAGCACAAATTCTATGTTTTGTGCTATGAAGACTTTTATAAAAGAAAAAATCCGAACAACTCGGAAACCCGAAGAATCCGAGAAAACCTGTGATTTAAGAACCTGACTTTTATTGGTTGGTTTGGTCTTTGGATTTAATAACCTGGTATAATTGGTTTGGTTTAGTAATTAAAAAATCCGAACCAACCCGATATACGTACACCCCTAACGGCAACAATGACTCTTCAAATTGAACTCGTAACATGTGTTTCGAATAATAATCTCTTCTTTTACCAAATTATCACAACATGAGAAATTTTTTGGATACTTTATCGATCAATCATATAATAAAACTAGTCCACAATGTTTGCGTTCGTTTGTTGCAGTTTCAGAGTGTGCTTACATTTGATAGCCAGCGCAATAGATTAAACTTTCAAAATGCAAGTGTTCCAATTGCAATGGTAAACAAATTAGCACGCTTTGAAATTGAAAAATTGTGAAACGGCTAGCTATGTTTTGTTGATTGTTGGCGGCCATAACTCTAAGGTTAAGGCTTCTTACAGAGTCAACCCATATTTTTGTTTTTATGCCAATTCACACACTCATAGATCTATTATATACCATCTTACTTCATTTTACATTTTAACTTCACGCCTTTAGATGTTTTTGCATGACTTTTATGGGTAAAGTTAAAATTTACTTCAAGTGATTTTTGACCTAATTGGCTAATAACCTTAACTTGAATAACTTGTAAGAAATGACTTATCAAGAGGATTTGATTATAGTATTAATTTACATATGAATAAAGTTGACACAATCTATTTTGTCAAATCGACTCTCCTCTTCGTGTAAGCTTGCTCAATGTCATTGATGTTGTTAATAACCTGTATTACTGGAATATATTATGAAATAATAAATTTTCTGTAACAAAAACAGAAATAGGAAAAACAGTAGTACAACATAAATGTAAATAATAAGAAAAAGAATCTGAAAATATATTTTACAATAAAATCGAGCACACTGAATGCACAGTGTGTTCTTAAGGAAATTATTTCCCTCAAGTACCCGAGGTATTGGAGTATTATCCTCCCAGAATAGAATGATTTAACTCACCAGAGTATCGGTACCAAAAATGTCGGTGAACAGCGAACAACTTAATGGTTGTAAATTACACTGGAATTTATTTGTGCAGAAGAAGGAGAAGAAGTTCAGAAAATTTCGTAAGGAAATTCTAGGATCTAACGCATATTTATAGCCATTTTCTGGCATTGTTTTTGAAAAGTTTGCAACTTTTCAAAAACAGCAATGGCTGTTGGAACAGGTGGGAACGTTCAAATATTCTGGGAAAAGAATTTAAAAATATCCGGGAAAGAAACGGACCTGGTCGCCCGCGGGTTCTGGGTTATTCCGGGTTGACTTTTCGATAATTAATTAAATAACTGAAAAAAATATTGTCCAAAAAGATTAATCAATCAATCGATGTTTGACCAAATCCAAATCTGAATTCGAAGCCGAAGCCGAGCCGAGCAAGTCACAATGACGACGGTGCGAGGCTTAACTTCTTTTCAACTCAGTTAACACCGAGGGAAGAGTTTTCTCAATATAAGAAAATTCCCTTTTTTTCCACCACCAATGAGGGACAACTGCTCTTTCCAAAGCATAGGGAGCTCACTTTCCTTCACATTTCTTCCCTCTATTTCCCATTCACCAACCTTCAAACCTAATAATCCCCCACATGAATAGAGAATGTATATAAGACAAAGGAATGCACGGACGAGTATGTGATTTACATGTAAGGATTCATTGCATTTGGATAAGTAGGTTTCCCTTTGAACTTTTCGTTGTGAACTTTTATCGGATATACTCAATCAATCGGTAGATTTGATATTTTTGAACCGTCCAGCTTTATTGTATACCTATATAACATAAGTCACACAATCAACCCCTAAACACTATGGTTCTCACGGTTGTGTTCGTTTCATCCATGAACACCGCCTGGTTTCATGAGTGCTTAGAGAAGGGCCTTTACTTTCCTTCCCCTTGAAGCGACTTATACTTCATACTCACATAGGTAATTTCTAAACATGTAATCCTATACACTATCTGGTCATTTTCTTCCGGACTTAGCAAATCATTAAGAAGTTTTAAGCTTTATTGACTCATCAAAAAGCCTTAATGTTTTACCCTGATTTTTGAACATTATCTTCATCATGAGAATGTGTTGAGTTATTTGACAATGTTGAACCGTCATTCATCACTTTGTTTGATCTTTTTTAACCTAACTCTTGGGATCTCCAGTCTGCTAGGTAGAGTTACGCCTGATGACTTGTCCTAGGCCTTAACCCCATTCCCTTCGATGATCTTTCTACTGCCTCTCTAGATATGCCTTTTGTAAGTGGATATTCATGTAGTCAATCGTGATAACAACACTGGAGAGTAGTTGTCTAACGGCATTGTGTCTCCGTCGTATGTGGCGAGATTTTCGTAATACATAATGCCCTCTGCCTTACCTATTGCTGCTTGATTGTCACAATATATACATATAGGTACCAAAATAGAATATCTTCCTAGGAATCTCAGAGCCATTCAGCTTCTTCACTGGCCTTGTCTAAAGCTATGAATTCAGATCCCATCGTAGAACGGGTGATGCACGTTTGTTTGGATAATTTTCTAGACACTGCTCCACCC
>MDKH01157996.1:0-13274 GCA_005239495.1 Nicotiana undulata | reverse complement strand
CGCGATCGCACTGACTTGTCCTCCCTCTACTCTGCGATCGCACCTCCCTTCTTGCGATCGCATAGAAAAAATCTGAGCCTGACCATATTAACTCTCTGCGATCGCACTTCTTCACCCTGCGATCACAGTGAACAAAATCACTGTGCAGAAAAACCAGAAAACTAGCAATTGTTCTAAGTCCAAATGAGTCCGTTAATCACCCGAAATCAATCCCGAACCCTCGAGACCGCAACCAAACTTACCAACGTATCCCATAACATCATTCAAACTTAGTTGCACTCTCAAAACACCAAAACTAACATAAAAACACAAAATTCACATCGGATTCAAGCCTAAGAACTTTGGTATTTCTAAAATTCACCAATGATGCCGAAACTATCCAAATCAAATCCGATTGACCTGAAATTTTGCAGACAAGTCCAAAATGACATTACGAACTTGTTCCAACTGTCGGAATTCCATTCCGACCCCGATAGCCTATTTTCCACTACCGTCCAGAAATCGGTAAAAACCAACTTTCGCCAATTCAAGCCTAATTCTACACCGGTCATCACAAAATTATTCTGAACACACTCCTAAGTCCCAAATCACCTAACGAAGCTATCCGAGTCAAAAAATCCGCATTCCGAGGTCGTTACCAATAAGTCAACTCTTAGTTGATTTTTCCCATTTTTAAGGCTATTCTTAAGGACTAAGTGTCTGAATTCTCATTTAACCATTCCGATTCCAAGCCTATCAACTCTAACACATTAATAAAAAAATAACCAATCTATAATAAGTCAATAGCAACAGTTATGATGAGGGTTTTACGTAACGACGGACCGGGTCGTTACAAGACCAAAATCACCTAACTGGTCTAATGGAACCATCACAATTCAAATCCGAGGTCGTTTACACACAAGTCAACATCCGGTTGAATTTTCTAACTTAAGCTTCTAATTTAGAGACTAAGTGTCTCAATTCACTCTGAAACCACTCCGGACCCGAACCAACCAACCTGATATATCATAATACAGCTGAAGAACACAAACGGAAACGAAAATGGGGAAAACATGGCTATAACCCTCGAAACGACCGGCCAGGTGGTGATAGTTCCTTAATATACTTGGTTTGGTAAATGAAAATCCCTCTAGGAGATTGTTTGATTTGTAGTCCAAGAAAGAACGTTAATTCTCTCATCATACTCATTTCGAATTCTCTTTTCATAGAAAGAGCAAATTGTTCACATAAAACATAGTTATGACTACCTAAAATAATATCATCAACACAAATTTGAGTAATAAGATTACCTGAACTTGAATGCTTAATAAACAAAGTTGTATCGATATTACCTCGTTTGAAACCATTATTTAGAAGGAAAGAACTTAACCTTTCATACCAGGCACGAGGAGCTTGTTTGATACCGTACAGAGCTTTAGTCAGCTTGTATACATTATCAGGCAAAGTGATGTTTGCAAATCCTGGTGGTTGCTTCACATATACTTCTTCATAGATATAACCATTTAGGAACACACTTTTAACATCTATTTGAAATAGCTTGAATCCTTTATGAGAAGAAAAAGCAAGTAATATTTGAATGGATTCAAGTCTTGCTACAGGAGAAAAGGTTTCATCATAGTCGATTCCTTCTTGCAGAGAGTATCCTTGAGCAACTAGCCTTGCTTTATATCGAACCACTTGACCAGATTCATTCAATTTATTCCTGAATACCCATTTAGTCCCTATGACGGAGGAATTTGAAGGTCTTGGTACCAATTCCCATACTTTATTTCTTTTAAACTGATAAAGTTCCTCTTTCATAACATTTATCCAGTGAGCATCTTTCAGAGCTTCATCCACTTTCTTTGGTTCAAGCTGAGAAATAAGAGCCAAATGAGATTTGATTTTTTGAGATCTTCTGGTAGTGATTCCTTCCTTTGGATCTCCAATAATGAATTTGTGAGGATAGCCATGTTCACTTTTCCATTCATTTGGAGTGTTAGGGGAAGGTTCTCTTTCGACATTAGTCGACTGGTTTTTTTCATAAGGTTCGTGATTTTATACAAGCTCTTCAGCTGGTTGAGTCTACTGATAAGCTGACTCACTTTGATGTTCTTTTCCTACAATAATAGATTTGGGGACAAAAGAGATTTCCTTATCTTCATCACTCTTGGTATCAAACTTACCCAAATTGTCTTTCCATTGCTGTGAATGAAGCATTTGCATCCAAACGGGTGAAAATACCTGATATTGGGTTTCTTACCATTCCATAGTTCATATGGAGTCTTTTTGAGGATTGGTCAAATCATACACATGTTGATGATATGGCATGTTGTGCTCACAGCTTCTGCCCAGAAATGGTGAGCTAGAGAATTTTCCACAATCATGGTTCTTGCCATGTCCTGTAAAGTTCTATTTTTACGCTCTACACTCCATTTTGTTGCGGTGATCTTGGTGAAGAGAATTTTTGAGAGATTCCTTGATCATTGCAAAAGTTTTCAGAAGCTCTGCTTTTAAATTCTCCTCCATGATCACTTTTGATAGTAGAAATATAGTATCTCTTTTCTCGTTGAACCTTCTTACAGAAAACTTCAAAATTCTTTAGAGCTTCATCTTTATGACTTAAAAACATAACCCAAGTATCCACAATAACAAAAGCATACTTCCTACCACCTATGCTAGCAGTTCTAGTTGGACCAAATAAATTCATATGCAATAGTTGGAGATGTTTGGAGGTGCAAACAATGTTTTTAATTTTGAAATATGAGCAAGTTTGTTTTCCTAGTTTGCATGCATCGCAAATATGATCCTTTGAAAAATCTAGTTTTGGAAGTCCAATCACAAAATCATATTTCGAAAGTTTTTGAATAGTATGCATGTTTGCATGACCAAGTTTTCTATGCCCGACCATGGGATCATCAATCATAGAAGCAAGACAAATTTGATCCCCAAGATTATCTAAATTGCTAATAGTATAGACATTTCTGTCTTTATTACCTGAGAGAATGACTTTACCAAATTCATCTTCTATAAACCAACCATGTTTCTTAAAACGAACCTCATATCCATTGTCACATAGTTGACTAATTCTTAGAAGATTGTAGCTGAGTTTATCAACCGGGTGGACTTCATCTACATCACATGTTGAGCTCAAAGGAACTTTTTCAACTCCAATTACATTTCCTTTGGATTTATCTCCAAAGATAACTGTTCCTCTATCTATTTTGGTGACTCTCTTGAACAATTATTTGTCACCAGTCATATGTCTGGAACACGCGCTATCGAGATACTATTTTCCTTTTCGATTCTTCTTGCGGTGTTCCTGCAAAAAATAATTATTTATTTTTAGGTACCCAAGCCTACTTGGGTCTTGAATGGTTAGAATGCTCAGTGTTAGTTTGATTTGAAGATTTAGGTCGCCAGACCCATCCCCTATTATCCTTGAACCTGCAACAATTTGAGGTGTAACCCCTTTTACCACAATAAAAACATGATGGACTATTAGAATTTTCAGAGCCTTTTTCTGCTCTAATTCTGTTCCTACATTGGTTAGTGTTATGGCCATTTTTACCACAAAAGGAACATGCACGAGATTTATTTTGTTCGTGTTGAGCTGTCTGATTTGATTTGACAGAACTATGCCTGGTGGATTTTTACAATCCATTCAATTGAAGTTGAAGTTCATTTACTTCATCCTGTAACATATCACGCTCAATTTGACAGAATTCCAATTTCAAAGCCCAGTCTTTCTTTTCTCTCTTGATCTTTCTAAGATCATTCACAACTCTTTCAATATCTGCAAGAAAAATATCAAAAAATTCTTGAAGTTCATAATAGTTAGGACATGTAGGAAGACGTACCTCACTAATACCTTCATTTTCCATAAGGACGAGTTCATTTGAGTTATCTTCCTCGTCAACATCTCCATCTGCCATTAGTCCAAGCTCCTCTGAATCTTCATTTTCACTGATGGCCATGAAATATATATTTACAACTTCCTCATGATCAGATTCTTCATCATCACTCCAGACTCCGAAAGACTTCTTCTTTTGCATGTTTCTACTGAGTTTCTTCTTATGTTCAGGACAATCAGCTTGAATGTGACCAAATTTTCCACATTCGTAGCATATTCCATCTTTTTTATCAGTTTCATTGTTTATCCTTCCTTTCCTGAAGTTGGACTTCCCTCTTCTGCTATTTCTATTTTTCCTCATCATGCTTATTACAACTTGAGAAAACATGACAATGTAATTCCTTCATTTTCCATAAGGACGAGTTCATTTGAGTTATCTTCCTCGTCAACATCTCCATCTGCCATTAGTCCAAGCTCCTCTGAATCTTCATTTTCACTGATGGCCATGAAATATATATTTACAACTTCCTCATGATCAGATTCTTCATCATCACTCCAGACTCCGAAAGACTTCTTCTTTTGCATGTTTCTACTGAGTTTCTTCTTATGTTCAGGACAATCAGCTTGAATGTGACCAAATTTTCCACATTCGTAGCATATTCCATCTTTTTTATCAGTTTCATTGTTTATCCTTCCTTTCCTGAAGTTGGACTTCCCTCTTCTGCTATTTCTATTTTTCCTCATCATGCTTATTACAACTTGAGAAAACATGACAATGTAATTCCTTCATTTTCCATAAGGACGAGTTCATTTGAGTTATCTTCCTCGTCAACATCTCCATCTGCCATTAGTCCAAGCTCCTCTGAATCTTCATTTTCACTGATGGCCATGAAATATATATTTACAACTTCCTCATGATCAGATTCTTCATCATCACTCCAGACTCCGAAAGACTTCTTCTTTTGCATGTTTCTACTGAGTTTCTTCTTATGTTCAGGACAATCAGCTTGAATGTGACCAAATTTTCCACATTCGTAGCATATTCCATCTTTTTTATCAGTTTCATTGTTTATCCTTCCTTTCCTGAAGTTGGACTTCCCTCTTCTGCTATTTCTTTTTTTCCTCATCATGCTTATTACAACTTGAGAAAACATGACAATGTTTTCATCTTGTTCTCCTCCTTATTCTTCATTTTATAGTTCAGCCGCAGTTGCCTTAAAAGCAACAATTTTCTTCTTTTATTGTTGAATTTGTCTATCCAATAGTGTTTTTTCAAAATCAATTAGATCACCTCTAAGTTTATCATAATACATTTTGTCAAGATCCTGACATTCCAAGGCGATGACGTTTGGCTGCCAAATTGTAGGTAAACTCATGAGAATTTTTCTAACATGTTCTCCACTTTTAATAGGTATTCCAAAAGACTTTAGATCTCCAAGAATTTTGTTGAACCTGGAGAACATATCTTCTACTTATTCACCATCCTTCATTTGAAATAGCTCGTAGTCCCGTACCAAAATATTAATTATTGTTTCTTTCACTTTGTTGGTTCCTTCATAAGTAACCTCCAGTTTGTCTGACATTTCCTTAGTTGTTTCACAACTTGAGATATTTTCATACTTTTCTCCACTGATAGCATTCTACAGTAAATTTTTTGCTTTGGCATTCACAGTTATAACAGTCGCTTGTTTGTCAGTGTAATTGTCTAAGTTAAGTGGATCAGTTGATACGATAACTTGACCATTTACATCTTTCTTTGGTGAGATTGGAAGATTTTCCTTTTTTATCACACGCCAAACTTTGATGTTATATGACATCGTGTATGTTTCCATACGCATTTTTCAATGAGAAAAGTGTTGTCCGTTGAAGTAGGGAAGTCGAACCTGAGAGGTTCATTCTTGAATTAGCACACCAACAACGGTAATAGACATGATCTTTTTCTCACTAGCTGTTAAGCAGAGATTGTGAGCCTTGCTCTGATACCAATTTAAAGTACAAGAGGGGGGGGGGGTGAATTGTGGTCTATTAAAATTAGTTGACTAAGGATGATTTTAGTCGACTAGATTTTGTGCAGAATGCAAATAACAGTAAATAGAAAAAGAGAATAACACACAACACTTTTTATACTGGTTCGATACCAGTGTGGTACTTACATATTGTCACGACCCGATTTACCCTCCGAAAGGTATCGTGACGGCACCTAGTCTCTACGACTTGGTAAGCCTAAACATTTGCGGATAAATCTTAATTAAAAGCGATAAAAGTATAAGAAAAATAGGAAAAGAAAGTCTAAATAAGCATAACAACGCTGCTCGTCATGTACAAGTATAATCCCAAAACCCGAAATGTCACATTATAGTCACAAGCTTCTATACTACAGTAGCTCTAAACAACTGGAAAGAAAGTACATAGAAAATCTCTATATATACCAGAATGGAAGGTGACTCGGAGGATTCTGCGAGCATGGCAGATATACCTTACGGTCTCCTAGAACTGTTGCAACGATCTCTAGCCACGCAGCTGAAAACTCATACCTGGATCTGCACACGAAAATAATGTGCAAGACAGGGCATGAGTAAACCGCAATTTGGTACCCAGTAAGTGCCAAGACCAACCCCAGTCAAGTAGTGACGAGGTCAGGTTAAGGCTCTACTGGATTTATAAATAATAGAGTGTAAAAGCAGTGAAAGATAAGCAATTTATACCATAAGCAATCAAAAGGATATAATCTAAAACATAACAGTAAAGAGAGAACTCGGCTCGGCACAACATATCACAAAGTAGAATCTCTCGGGATACCGTCCCGTAGTTCCAAATGATTATGCAGTACATGGGGGATCTCCCAGAATACGTTTGTAGTCCCCAATTTAAATATGCAGTACAGGGGGATCTCCCAGAATACGTTTGTAGTCCCCAATTTAAATATGCAGTACAGAGGGAATCTCTCGGAATGCGTATGTAGTCCCCAATTTAAATATGCAGTACAAGGGGGATCTCCCAGAATACGTTTGTAGTCCCCAATTTAAATATGAAGTATTGGGGGGATCTCCCATAATACGTCTGTAGTCCCCAATTTAAATATGCAGTACATGGGGGATCTCCCAGAATATGTTTGTAGTCCCCAATTTAAATATGCAATGCTATGTGATTAACATAAAATCATAAATTTAAACAATTCAACTAATCATAGGTAGGAAAGCAGGGAAAACTAATTAAACATGGATCACGGAGTGTCGATAGACAAGTTATTATGAAAACAAATAGGCATGCTTCCCTAATCTAAGACAAACAGTTTAACACATTGAAGCAGTTTAATAGAAGGCAAAAGAAACAATTTATAATTTTTTGATGGTAAAATAGGATGTTTTGCAAGAATGGCCCGTGTACGTACTCGTCGCCTCATGTAAACAGCACCCACACAACAATTTGTCAAAACCAACCTAAGGGAAAGTCTGCAACAGAGAGTTAGGCAAGCGACTTACCTCGAATGCTCATCTCAACTCGAATCACGTTCTTGCCACTAGTACCCGACTCCAAATGGCCCAAATCTATTCAATTCAATTGCATAATGTAAATATAAGTTTAAGAAATTAATCTAACTAATTGATTCGAAGCTAATACGCAAAATTAGAAAAAAAATGCCCAAAAAGTCCCCCGGGCCCACGACTCGGAATCAAGTGAAAGTTACCAATTTAGAACACCCATTCACTCACGAACACACTCGAACAAGAATCATCAAAATCCGACGTCAAAATCCCATTAAATTCTCGAATTTTCAATTGGGGAACTTTTCTCTCATTTTTCTATTTTGCTACTCAAATTCCTTGATTAGATTACTATAGAGGCTCCTGAGGTCTAGGAGGGGCTGGAATACCACTGAATGCTGGAAGAGCTAAATGAACTGGGCGATTCAAAAAACCGCTACCATATCGTGTTGCAAGCGCACGAGCTCCCGGATAATGACCAGACTCTCGAGACCTCTTGGCCTCCCTCTCCTCTCTGTCCCGAGCAAACATGCCCTCTATCCGCCGGGAAATACTCACTGCCTTCTGGTAAAGTGATATCCATCTCCAACTCTCTGTCCATACTGGTCCGAATACCGGGGTGGAGTCCCTCAATGAAACGTTGAACTCTCTCTCTGACCGTGACAACCAAGGCCGGTGCATGACGAGCATGGTCACTGAAACGGACTGCATACTCCGACATAGTCATAGTACCCTAGCGTAACTGCTCGAACTCTGCACGCCAAGCATCCCTGAGGCTCTGTGGAACATACTCACGCAAAAACATCTCTGAGAACTGAGTCCAAATGAGTGAAGCTTCCTCGTCCGGACTACTCAGCTCATAGGCACGCCACCACTGATAAGCCGCTCCCCTCAACTGGAAAGCGGTGAAAGAAACCCCACTCGTCTCCACAATGCCCACAGTGCGGAGAATAAGATGACACTCCTCAAGAAAGCCCAGAGCGTAATCTGAAGCTAGTCCGCTGAAAGTAGGTGGGTGGTACTTCTTGTACCTCTCAAGTCTGAGATGCTCTGCCTCAGAAGTAGCTTCCCTGGACTCGTGCTGAACCGGAACTGTGAACACCCAATTTTTGCCCCGCATGGAAATTACTCCTAAAAATAATCAAAAAATAACTTTTAATGAATTTTAGGAACTTTTCTTTATTTAGATGCATTTCATGCATGTTTAATATTTTTAAAATCATAGAAAAATCATAAAAATTGTCACATTTTTTCATCTCATGTAATCTTAGGTTTAATTCGCATTTTTAGAAATTAATTACCCTTTAATTGATAGATTAATATATAAAAGTCACAAAAAATATACATTAGCTTAATCAATTAGTTTATTTAATTAGTTAAAATGTTAATTAGGTCGTTTTGATAAAAGAAATTTAATTATTAGTAAGATGACTATTTTTGAAAGATAAAATTTGCCCTTATTTCAAATTGGCCTAATTTCAGGGCCCAAAATTCGAGTCCCAACTTCCCCACATTACAACACTAATCCCCTCCTCTATATAATAGACCTAATTGGACACAAAAAAGGGACCTTCAACCTTAGACATCAAAAATCGGCGCACCGCCCTACCTCTAATATCTAAGACTATTGTCATCTCCCAATTTCCCCAAAATCAAAGACCTTCAAGGTCTAATTTCTCCAAATCCAAAACAGTCCCAAAATCAGCACTCCAAACTCAGCAAGAGCAGCTTTATTTTCAGCCGAAAACCCAGCAAAAATCAGCCATGAAACAGCCTTGAAACCAACTGCTTCTCCTCCACAAAACCCAGCAGATCCAATTTTAAGCTCCCTTGACGCTGTGGATGTTGCTTCGTTGATTCAGCTGTTGCTGTTTGGTTCCTCAGTAAGGGTTGCTATTTCTTTCGGTATTTTTTTTTTCTTGTACGCAACAAAAAGGTTAGAAATTCAACAATAAAAGTTTCATTTTTACTCTTTATTTATGTGCGTATTATACCTGCTCTTAATCGATTTGTTTCCTTAATGCCTTATATGTTTTCTTCATAAATGTTTCTGTTCTGTTGATTAGTTTATTTCGTTTTCTTTAGTTAAGTGATTTAACTAGTTCAATATTGATTTGTTCTGATTGTTCTCATTGGTTTTGCCACTAAGCCTTTAATGGTTAAGAGATAAGAATGTGTTTAGGTTAAAATATTGGGTCACATGGTTTTTTTTTTGTTTAAGGGATCAATGCCTCTAAAGGTTTGTGTTGGTTTGTTTATTCATATGGCGTTTGAGTTATGCAATTGATTTAATCTCATCAAAGAAGTGGAAAAAGGGGCACATGTATTTGAGTCAAATCTGTGTGAATATTTTTTTTAGCTGCTATCTGCTTTGTTCCTTTTTTAGAGAATCAATTGATAATCTAGTTTTATTTGTTTAAATTTACCTGTTGTCTAGTTGATTTCTTATTGGATAGTAAGTTAGATGAATTTTCTTTAAGTGTAATGGGCAGTAGGAACATTTAAAACTCTATTTCCATGTATTAACGACTTTGTCTAGTAAAAATCGAACTTGGAAAATTAATTCATGAACCTTCGTAGTTTGTTTTAAGTGCGATTAATAAATTATCGTGGTCATGGTCACAATACGTAAATTTCATTCGGTTGTGCATTTCATGTGACCCGACCATAATTTCGAAGATTAAAATAAACATGTCACAAATTGCGGGTGCATTTCATGTGACGCGGTTCGCAACATGGACCAAAATGACAAGTGCACGTCATCGTGACTTGTCCTAAGATAAATCCATAAAATATCAAAATGATTTATATGTATACCTCGTAAGGCTAAAAATTACCTCTTTAGATAAAATCCTTAACTTAGAGAGAATAATTGAATATCGCCTCAAATAGGCCTTTTAACCGTCATGACCATATTCGTGATTACGTAATCTACACTCGGGCGTGGCAACTCATGTCCCCGACTTCAACTCAAAACCATAATAAAAATCACGTGTTGTGATTGCGGGTGCATTTCATGTGGCGCGATTACAATGTGTCCAAAAACAAACAAGTGCACGTCATCGTGACTTGTTCCAAAATACTTTTCATAAATATTAAAAGAGGTTCAAAAGGTTTAAAAATACACAATAGGTTTAAAACACGTAATTAATTAGATAATTATGCCAATTATTAATAGTTAAGCGACCGTGTTAGAACCACGAAATTCGAGAGTGCCTAACACCTTCTCTCGGGTTAACAGAATTCCTTACTCGGATTTCTGGTCGCAGACAAATAAAAATAGAGTGAAAATTCCTCGGTTTGGGATTTTCAAAACAAAACGGTGTCCCGGAGCATCGTCAAAAATCCGGGTGGCGACTCTGAAATAATAAACAAATCCCAAAAATCGAATAATGTCACTTAAAGTGGAAAAACTCCCTTATTACCATTATCGGTGAAAAAGGAGGTGTGATAGCTCTGGCGACTCTGCTGGGGACAAGAACCCAGAATCTCTGGTTCAGGGTTCAAGAATTCGAGCTTAGAATAACTGTTATATTTGGCTTTATTATCTGATTCTTACATGTTTGAACCTAATGTGCTAAATGCCGCATTTTACCGCTTTGATATTATGTGAACTGTATATAAATTGTGTCGAAACCCTCTTCTCTCTGAGTCTTCTAAATCATCTAGGAAGTGTGCACTTCGTGTGACTTCTTTTCTGTTAGAGTCATCCAAATTTTAGAACGAGGTACGGACAAGTTTCAAAGCCGGTGAAGCTTCTGTATTCACGGTACGCTGCCCCGACCTCGACTCGAGATGTCCGCTCGGGTAAGCCTTTTCTAGAACAAAACCCCAGGATATAAACTTAGTATAACATGGCCTCATGCCGGATCTCTAGTAGGAACGATTATTTGCATCACGTGCATTTGACTTAGGGGACTCAACACAGGGGTTGGGTCCGTCTAGGACAGGTGAACCCGAAATAAAAAACCATCCTGATGCATCTTACCTGCTATGTGTACATTATTTTGTTTCGGCTTGTTTGTTGACCGAATAAAGAAAAAATAGCAGAAAAACCAAGAGTGAGATAGGACAGAAAATTTACCCGATTTTTGAAAACCCCGATACTTGAAAATGTCATGAAACTCTGCCAAAATTTTGAAAGATGGAGAAAGAGAAAATGTATTTCAAAAAACCAAAAAAAATTAAAATAAGTTAATATCATGTTTCCCCGGTTCCGTCAAAATTGGCATAACTACGCGGGTCTAATTCTCACCGGGTGTGAGATCCGTAGGCAAATCTCATCGGTTCCGACCCCTATTTTTACAAAAATCCAAAAATATTTTCCTTTAGTTCCTTCTTTAGAAGTCTTTTTTTTAGAAAATCTCAAATAAAGTAATAAGAATTTTTTTTTAAACCCAAAAAAACATTTTTCTTCGTAGAAGTCTTTCATTAGAAAAAGAAAACAAATGAAATCAAAATCCCAAAAAATATTTTCTACCTTTTCATTTTTCACAATTTTCAAAAACGAAAATTCAAAATATATATATTTTCCTTTACTTCCTTTTATGGAAAGTCTTTCTTTGAGACCTCAATTTTTAAAAAAATTCAAAAACATTTTCCTTTCTGTCCTCCTTTAGAAAAGTCTTTCTTTGAGACCTCAATTTTTAAAAAAATTCAAAAACATTTTCCTTTCTGTCCTCCTTTAGAAAAGTCTTTCGTTGAGACCCCCAATTTTCAAGAAATTCAAAAAATAATTCCTTTAATTACTTCTTTAGAAGTCTTTCCTTAAAAAATTTCCAAATAAAACAAAATTTAACCAAAAATATTTTTCTTTCATTTTAGAAGTCTTTCATTTGAAAAAGAAATCAAATCAAAATCCAAAAAATATTTTCTACCTATTTTTCAGAAGTCTTTTCCCAAAAAATTCAAAAAACAAAACAAAAAAAAATCAAAAATCCAAATAAAAAAATTTATTCTTCTTTAGAAGTCTTTCTTTCAAAAGATTTTTAAAAAAATCAATAGAAAAAAACAAAATAAAAATCCAAAAATATTTTCATTCTTCTTTCGAAAAATTGAAAAGAAAAATCAAAATTCAAAAATATTTCCTTTTCTAATAGAAGTATTTCTTTCATAAATTCAAAATAATAGTCAAAAAATCCAAAAAAAAAATTCCTTTCTTATTTAGAAGTTTTTCTTACGAAATTCCAAAAAAAAAAATCTAAATCAAAAAATATTTTCTTTCTTTCTTTAAAGTCTTTGTTTCGAAAAAAATAAATAAATACAAAATTCAAAAAAACGAGTCAGGTTATTCTCAATCTTCCCGAACTATGCAAGATCTGATTCATGTGGCGTCATGATACGTAGGCAATCCTCATCGGATTCGATCATAGGCAAAAAAAAAAAGAGAGAGAGAAAAAAAAGAAAGTGAAAAAAGAGAATAAAAAAAAAGAGCGACAAAAATAACTGAGAGAAAAAGAAAGTGAAAAAAAAAGAGAAAAGAAGAAAAAAAGAGTGATTATTCTAACATGCTTGTTTTTTTTTTGAAATAAAAGCCAATTAAAGGTGGTCGGTTTGTTGGTTTGCAATGGAACAAGCACCACTATCGTTGATCCGAAGTCACGAAAACGCAAGTAGGCGAGTTGGCAGTGAAAATTAAAAATGGAGGCAAATGTGGGGTTGACTTTACCAGATTTGAGCAATAGGACATGGCCTGCTCGAGATGATTTGATTATGGGGAGACACGAGAAGTCGTCCAAGTCCTTTGGCGAATTAGTTACTGTGAAATTCCCGTGTTGTCAATCCTGAAATTCGACAGACAATATGGGGAATGGTTTGAGCAAAAGTCAAAATTTGAGTGCTGAATCTATAACAATGAAAATGGTCGAATGGTATAGTAAGGCTAATGTGCAAGTCTGTGGCTAGATGCCGCTTAGTAACTGGAAAGTCACTTCTCTTTTGGCCATGGTAGTTTATTT